>JZSA01003322.1:0-67359 GCA_000956155.1 Cotesia vestalis
TCATATATGATTATATATAATCATATATGATAATATATATGAACATATATGATCATACATATGAACATATATAATCATATATAATTAGACAAAAACTTTTTTCATCGGGAGCCGGGAAAACTCAACATTTTTCTCAAATGGAAAAGCGAGTGAAATAATTACACAAATACGCAAACCTCATGTAAAAAATGACAGAAACTTGAACTTATTGCAATGTGTTGAAGATTGTGTGTACACCACAGAAAAAGGTGAGGTGTCTGAAACCGCATGTTTGTGACCTCACCGTCGTGGGCTTGCAAATTACGCTCACGGGTTGAAACATCATACTTCTCTTTTGCACTGCAGAGAAATCTGATACAAAAAAAGACACGAAAGGCGAGACATTTTCTAATCAACAAAAATTTTGCAGGCATATATATTTTAATTTCAAAATTATTATACACCGAAAAAAAATAGATATTTATGTCATAAGGCCGTGAAGTGGCGGTTTTCTGACAGCGATGATATTTCGATATGAGCTTAAGGTTTTGCCACGGAAAGGTTCGAAACGGGCGTAATTTTAACGACCGAGGCTTAGCCGAGGACGGAAATTTACGCTCGTTTTCGAACATTCGCGTCACAATAATTAAAGCGAATATCGAAAAAAAGTCGTTGTCAAAATCGCCACTTAACGGCCGAATGACATACAATATTTTTTATTATTATCGCTCCATAAGTTTAACTCTTGAGGGATAGGAGGCAAATAATGGCATATTTAAATCTTATGAAGTTTCAGAAAGGCAACAAAACTTAATTTTATATTAATTATCTTTTTATTAATATTTATTTATGGCGTGGTTGTTATTTTATCAACATTAGGTCCGCTTTATTATAATAAACTGCCAGCAGAGAAATACTTAGCGCCATTCAATAGTAACTGTTTAAAATTTACTCACAATCATTGGTCGGCACACTAGAATGTGACTTTTTTTTTTTACAATCTCTCTTAATTTTGTCTGTATGTATTCGAAAAGTTCGTAAAAAAAAGGAGGGGGTAAAACTTCACGGCCCAGGGCGTGAAATAAAGACGGTATGGTAGAGTCTCTAGAAAGAATCCCTTTACGGACGCCACCCAGCGCTCAAAAGTTGAACTTTTGGAGCGAGTATATCAAAAATATTATTTTCCGCAACTTATCTAAAACAGATTTATTTTTTTAGGTTTCTAATGAAAAGAATTTTCGAAGTGTTCGTCGGGTGCCAAGTAGTGATGTCACTTTGTCAACAATGGATGATACCTTCGGTGAAAAATTCGCTGGAACCTTTCACGGTGAGTGCAACAATTAATTCTTGTGTTAAATATGTCAAAAAAATATTAAAAACAAAAATCAAGGTTATCATGTATCGTTAAACAATAAAAAATACGGTAAAGCAATAAAAAATTAGGTATTTTTAAATTTTATAAGAATGGTATTTTGTCGCAGACATTTTAAATTAGTGTGCAGATTTCATGCTCAAAAATAGGCTAATGCAAACGCGCGTAATCATGTTGTGCCCTTTTAACATGGTTTTTGGGTGTTTTTATGCTCGAAAATAGGCTAACACAAAGGAGATATTATTGTCTGAGATATGATTGCCAAGGTATATTTACCAGGACATTATAGGCTGAGAAATAATGAGGGGTCACAAAAATTTAGGTATAATTATATCTTATAATTCATAATTAGGTCCAACTATTCTATCTCAGATAGAGTTATTCTAGCGAGCGTGCAATAAAAGAAAAATATCGTCTTTTTTGCTTAAATCTAAGACCTTTGAAGAAATATCAGAGCTTTCGTAAGCAAACAAGTTCATTACATTGTAAAACCTGAAAACGGATTCGTTCAACGTACAACAATTATAAGTTTGCTCTAGTATCAATCTTGAAACGAAACTAACTCAGAGAGTTCATACAGCATAAATACATGCATACATTAACACAAAACTCCATAACTCACACGAGACAGTTAAGCTTGCAGTACAGACAGTTAGACGGTTGGTATGAATGTCAAGTAAGTCAAGTGTTATATAGCTTCCTCCAGTGCACTGCCTTGCATCAGTACACCAAAAGTAGTTAATCGTAAACGCAAAAGTTCCTAGAGACACGTCATCTTTGCTGTTCTTCAACCAAAAGCAAAAGCACTCTGTTCTCTATTCCTTTCTGCATCAACTTCTAACATATCTGCTTATGTTCTCATCAACCTCCATAAGCTCTCTGTTACCGACACCAACAATATGTCCCCACTATGACCCTTTTAGTTGGGCACAAAGCACCGTACTTTAGCACTAAATCCAGTATTCGTATTTTCGAACACGGCAGAACCTATCGGTGGTTGACAGTCTGTCGAATGAGCACACACTGAACTATCTTCAAGCATCTCTATCGATGCATACACATATGTGTGTATACGGTAGTTCCCTTAGTTCCGCACGTCTAGCCGCACTATTATGTCACCCTGTCGGAATACATCGTCTTCGTCAAAGCCTTCATGTGTGGACGTTGATGTGTGTGAGTCTATCCTCTACACGTTGATGTTAATGTGTTTAGTTACTGAGAAACGAGAAGTTCGAACCACACAATTAATCCTAAAGTTTCATAGCAAATCTGAAACTTCGAAATGCGCTAATCGAACTACCTGCTGGGGAAGACGTCAGGTTCCACGGCTTCATGACTATGAGTATGTGGTCGCATCATTATTATGGTTCTGATTGTTAACTAATTGCTTGGTTTAGAATTGTGATTATCGAACGCGGTGAAATTTTCAGATATGATGGACTTCCTGAGGACTATCCACTTATCAATGATCAAATATTATCATTTAAGTTGCATTATAATCGTGTATCGTCTATATAATTGTGAGAATATGAAAAATTCTTTCTCAGGCGTATTTATATAATGAAATAGGTTTTTTTTAGGATACTTTAGTAAAATTGAGAAGTTATTAACTTGAATTTGTGTCTCTTCAAGGTTTTATGTATATGTATAACGACCTACATGTATACAATTATTTTTGAAGTGAAACTTCTTTAGAATCGATGTGATTTGAAACTCGATGAAACGAAAAAGCGAGTCCATAGAGACACATACACGTAAATTTTGTGGTCATACCTGGAGATGTTTGGGTCGTTGACGCCGACTATTAACACATTCTAAATATTGACACAAAATATTTTCTAAAATAAAAATGTTGAGACCTTTGAAAATAGTATATTACATCGGCCAGTAAAATAATAAAAGTCTCGGCTTCGCCTAGGCCAACAATTGCATGTGATCTGAGGCTTTACTTTTTACTGGCTAAGGTGTGTATACTATTTTTCTGCTCGACGTAGCCGGAATGTGGCAACTTTGTTTAGCGCAGCGTCCAGAAAGTTGCCACATTCCGGCTACGTCGAGCAGAAAAATAGTATAAACACCTTGGCCAGTAAAAAGTAAAGCCTCAGACCACATGTTTGTCAACCTCGACTTCGCCTCGGCCAACAATTACATGTGATCTGAGACTTTTCTTATCTACTGGACTAGGTATGTAATATACTATTTAAGGTTATATGTAAGCACAAAAGTAACAGCGTCGAGTGACCATAGTGCATAAAAACTCTTCCGTCGCCCTATTATTTTCTTTTGGCCCACTGTTATAGATGGCGCACGAATAATCCCAGAGTGGAACAAAAGTTGGACTTTCTGCTGTGAAATCACAGCTTAAACCAGTACTCTCGACTGGCGTAGTAAGAAAAAATGTTCTTCTTTGTAATTTGTAATTTTCGGCAGTCACATAGTGATTGGAAGTTGCTAGTGTAGGGGAGAAAGGGGTCAATCGAACCACGGGGCAATTGAACCACTCGAATTAAACATTCGAAAAAATTGAAAAAACGCTTCATGCTCTCAGAATTAGATTCTAATATGGTAAACTCGGATATGATCAAAATTTTAAATCATTGCGATTAATAAATTTTGAAAAATTAAGATTTTTTTATTTTTAACTTTTTATGCAAACTTTTTTTTCGGCTGGTAACAAATTTTTTAATAATATTTCAATTTTTGAACTAATTGATAAAGTTTGAATTGTAGTCGTTGTATATACTTATACTTTATAATCCTCAACTTTGTTTATAGTAATATAATAGTTTATTTATTAATTATTTACTATTAATTGTTATGAAATTATATGGGGTCAATTGAACTAGCAATCCCGGGGACGATTGAACCATACGGAGAAGCATAGGACTTGCGCGCGCATCTTGACGCTATGTGAAAAAACTCAGGGAAATAACCTAACAGTTTGATGAACTGAATTTATAATAAAAATTATTTTTAATTTACTTAATATAATATATGTGCATTATAACGGTGCAACAGTAATGTTAGCAAGTAGCAATTAGTATATTATTTATTAAAAGTTCGGGTTTGAGTTTTAAATAGTATTGGTTCAATTGACCCCAAGCAGTGGTTCAATTGCCTCTGAGCGGGGGTCAATTGAACCATTCGACGCGTTTGGATAAATTAATAATTTTAAAAAATTAACGTTGTTTATTGACTAATTTATGTATTGATAATGATAGTAGACATAATAAACTACCATTCCAAGAAAAAAAAATTATTATTTGGTTTTAATTCCAATAGTAAAAAATTACTAAACTTTTTTTGGTTCAATTAACCCCATTCTCCACTATATCATTATTAATCATCAAAAATCATGTTGACTTTCAATTAAGACATAATTATTGTTCTACAATACCTAGAACGTTTAAATAAGAATGCAAGCTATATAATGATAATAATTTGTCTAAAATTACCTTATAATAGTAATATAACGCCTAATTATTCATTTATTTAATAATAACGTTTATAGAAAGAGATATATGTACGCTTACATTACCAGATTAGAGAATGTAACATATAACATAGTACAATACATATTTACAGAGATAAAAATATATAGAATAAATATCTAGTCATTTTAAAAATTACAATGGTAAAAAAAGAAAAGCAAACACTGAATAATAAAAAAAAATGCATCGATTTAGGAAATTGGATAAAAATAAGATTCTAAGAAAAATAAAATTTGCAAACCGATATATAAGGTCTAATTATAAGATTTTTGACAACGTTTAACTACATTTTTTCTTTTTTCAGAATAAAAGTTACCATCTGTTGTTGAAATTTTAAAGGAAATGTTCTTGAATAATAATTTACATGAAAACTCATTGATTAAATGAGATATTTTTCATTTTATCACGAATATCCCTTATAATAGACAGGCCTTATTATCCACCGGTGCCGTAAATTTTAAATTACACAGTCAGTCCTTCTATCAGTTCCATGAGCCTTTTTAAATCTCAAACTTTCAATACCGATCGAACTTGGGTAAGTCATTCAGTAAATAGGGATTAAAAACCTTTTTGAACTCTATTCTCTTATTAATAATTAAATACTTTAATAGCAGTCCATTATCATCAAGGGAAAAAATAAGTATCCAAACGTAAGAAACAAAGAAATCAATGCAGCTTAGTTCTATTTTATTTTTTATTTCCCTTAAATAATTCTAGAGTTGATAAAATCTCCGGTACTTTTTATTTTTTATTCTATTATATTCAGCGTCGGAGCTCGTTTTATGATACAAAATGTTTTGTAAAGCAATAAGTCAAGGCGCTGAGTGACTTTTAATTTTATTTATCTTTATCTCTACCGAAAGTACATAGTTCTTGCAGATTTACCTGTTTCGCCTCGCTCTTTCTCTCTTATTTTCCACTTTTGTACATTGTATAAAGTATCTTTTTGTTAATCTTGTCGTATAAAAGTTAATTTACTGTCTTGTTTATCATTATTGTTATTTTTCGAGCAATAAAAATTTGAATAATAAAGACATGATGCACTGTCTAGGTGCGATAGATGAGTTTTTTCGCGATTTATTAACTCATTTTTGTGGTAACAAATAAGTTTTCATATAAATAATTGTTCTTATACATAAATCTATTAATAAAATTCTCTTATAACGATAAATGTCTTATCTGCACTTATTAAAAATGAAATAATAACGAAAGTTGCGAATCTAAAATAAAACATAGTTTTCAAATACTTTTTTGTAGTACCAGTAGACTTCAATCAAAATCAATTAGTAAAACTTATCAGTAAACAAACCGACAGTCACCATAAAAAATTTTTTTCAGAAGAATTATTTTCGTCTCAAAAACATTACAAGAAAGCTATCAATGACCTCCGAAATGTTTTTTAGAGTTTTACTATTTTCTATAAATTTAATAATGCTTCAAAATTTGACAGCTCATAATTCCGTCGTAGAAGGTAAAATAGTCCTACTTTCGTAAAAACTTTGAGTGGGTTAAACAATTTTATGAAAAAGTACCAAAGAAAGGGTGAATGTAAAGATGATCTACTGAAAGTACTGCAAAAATCTGATCCAAAGTTGGTAAGACATGTCGTAAGCAATTGATTTTTATTTGATCATGAATAAATTAAAAAAACGATTGACCCTGAAGGCTATCCCTGCAACTTCTCGTCAATTCCATACCTACGCTTGAAATTGCACTTATGGCGTTTTTGAACTCTTCTTTCTCAAAAAGAAATATGTGATCTGCAGTTTGGCAAGATAATAACTCTACTCTTTAGTTCTCTATTCACAAATATCTCTATACTAAATAGTTCAATTCCTAAATAACACTATTTCTAAATATCTCTATTCTTAAATAACTCTATTCTTAAATATCTGTACTCTTAAATAATAACTATTTCTAAATAACTCTTTTCGTAAAAATCTCTATTCTTAAATAACTCTATTCGTAAATTAACTTCTATTCTAAATTTGTCTATTCTCTATTGTCTTTATTTCTAAATAACTCTATTCGTAAATATCTCTATTCTTGAATGATTTAGTTATAGAATATTTTCGAAGCTACATTTAATAAAAATGAGTGAATTAATTATAATTAATCAATTAAGGAGTTTTGAAAAACTCAATTTTCATTGTCAGCGGAAATCAAAATTGTTACTAACTTAGCAAAGCGCGATATTTCACTAGGTATATCTAGAGTAAGACTGAAGCTGAAGCTTGGCATAAGCCCGGGTCAGTACAGGAAGGTTACTAGGATTGATAATTATTTCTAGGATAAGTCTTAACAGACCAAGTTGTCAACATTAAACCTAACAATAGTTATTAAGAAAAATAATAATTTAAACAAATAATTTTAATTTTAAGATTAAATCGCTAAATCTTTGTGTCTTTTACAAGTGCAGTTTTATATCTTTTATTTTCTTTGAAATAAAGATTCTCTAAGAAATCATTTTTTCTATATATTGTAAAATATTGCGCTTTGCTAAGTTAGTAACAAATTTGATTTTCGCTGACAATGAAAATTAAGTTTTTCAAAACTCCCTAATTGATTAATTATAATTAATTCACTCATTTTTATTAAATGTAGCTTCGAAAATATTCTATAACTAAATCATTCAAGAATAGAGATATTTACGAATAGAGTTATTTAGAAATAAAGACAATAGAGAATAGACAAATTTAGAATAGAAGTTAATTTACGAATAGAGTTATTTAAGAATAGAGATTTTTACGAAAAGAGTTATTTAGAAATAGTTATTATTTAAGAGTACAGATATTTAAGAATAGAGTTATTTAAGAATAGAGATATTTAGAAATAGTGTTATTTAGGAATTGAACTATTTAGTATAGAGATATTTGTGAATAGAGAAGTAAAGAGTAGAGTTATTATTTTGCCTGCAGTTTTTCTTTATTGGCAATATTAATAACACCGATCTAGAGTGAATTTTACGGTATAAATTTAAATATGCCCGATACTGAAGTTTTTTTGATTGATCCGACAAAAACTCGTAGTAAAAGATAGGATCGTCAAACATAGAAACATAGACGAAAGTCTAATATAGAGGGGTCAAATATAGAGGGATTTCACTGTACTGACTCGACTTTTCTACCTCTATTCTTGTTATTCGACGATCCCTCGGAGATTTGTTTGCCTTGTCTCGGTTGCCCGAAGAAATCTCGTGCACCTTTGTCCGCCGTCTCGCGTAACTCCTCTCGCACAACCACCCCACTTACATTCTTTACAATAATGTTAGAAATATTTTTCGAAGATCGGTGATTTTACTTATTAAATAACACATAATTACTCAGTAAAAAATTTTTTGTCAATGCTTCCAAAAATTTTGTGATAAAATTTTTATGTTAAATGTATAACACTTTTTTGTGTTAATTTAACACATTAAATGTTAAATTTACACATAAAAGTGTTAAATTTTTAACACAAAATTTTTTGACGAAATGACGCAAAACTTTTTACTGTGTATGAAGTAAGTGCTATTAATTAATTATTAATTGAAATTAATTCTAAAGGGAATTTGTAATATTATCTAATAAAAAAACTGCTCGCGTCTGATGGACTTGAACCCGGTACCTATGGTTGACAGTCTTCTATGCTACTCACTGACCCAAGTCAAATTCTCACAAGGTCGATGTTTATCCCACTTATTTAAATAAGTGGAATAAATTATTTATATTTATATAAATTCATTATAGGAATCCATACTTCCGATGTGGATTTCCCAGACAGAAATCCATGAACCCACAGGTTCCTATGTGAAATCCATAAACCCACAGGTTCTCACGTAAATTTCTATAGGAATCCATGCTTCTTATGGAGATTCCTCTGGGTTACTACACGAATTCATATTTTCCAATGTGGATTCCCGCATAAACTCATGTGGATTTTTTTGATAGGGTAATTGTCGATAATAACGATTTTGACAGAAGCGCGCAAAGCGCACTCGATTCTTTAGTAATTTAAAATCGATCGAAACAATCAAGAAATTTGGAAGCCTCAAATCTTTTCACAGTGTCGAGAATTTTTGTACTACTACCTACCGAATTCCTGATTCTTTTCTGGACCATGTAGCTGAAGATTCGATTACTAATTTATATAGTCAGATAATCGATGTCATTAACACTGAGATAAATTCACTTACTTCCAACAAGGTGAGGTTTTTTTCATTTTATGGGAATCTAACTACTAACGTACTGGCGGTTAATAATGTTTTTATTAGGTATAATTCCGATAAAATAAAAAGTATTTAACTTAATTAACAAGTTCTCATATCAAGAATTATTTATCTACATTTTCTTTGAAATGCTACCGAAAAATGTTCTTCCACTATTAACATGAGTAATATTAATAATAAATTAGAATGAGCATTTGAGACATTCAATTTAGAATTTTTCAATATTTAAAAAATTAAGAAATATCAAATTCTGTTTAAAAGAGTCTATCGACCCCATTTTTTCCTTAGACTATTTTTACATAAATAATGCCGTGTATTTCTTCGCTTGACAAAGTACTTTGAGATGAAATTTTGTCGAGTTTAAGCAAAAGCTCGAGATATTTCATGGATGGCGTTGTGCTTTTGACTGCGGAATTCACAAGGATATTTCTCATCGTGCTGTTTGTAGTAGTGCTTTCGCGAAACAGTCATACAGCCTGTATGTATGGAGATAAATGAATTTATAAAAAGAAGAAATTAAATTAAGATTAAAAGCTCTTAAATAATTAAAAGATCCAGACAAGATAATCTTTTCGTTATCAATTCATCATTTTGTCCATTTGGACATTGCCCCGAATTGGAAAAATTATTTTAAATGAACTTAACTGCTATTCTAAAACAATTCATTCAAGCTTTTTCAAGTTCATTTTTTCGACTCGGGGTGTTACATTAAAAAAAACAAAAATGACTTAATTTAGAATTAACATTAAAAAAAAGGGTCTGATATTATTTTAACTTCTTTTATAAAACAATTCACACGAAAAAGTGAAGTGAAAATAAAAATTGAATTTACCGAAGAAACTTTTTAACACAATTGAAACTTTTTTAAGAACAAATCTATTTCTTGTTGGAAAGAAAGTTCATCTTGTAATTCTGATATGTTCTGAATTTATCTTCAGTATAGATATAGATACGGATGTACTGAATAAATAAAGTGAAATGTAGTTCTAACGACAAAATCTTCATATCATGAATTTTAAGTTCAAAAGTACATTGCATCCAATTACTAAGTTTAATTTTCTGCTCATGGCATGTTTTGCCTAAGGAACAACTCTATTCCGCTCTATTACAACTTCTCTTTCTACATGTGTAGTATTTTCCAGAATATGTACTCGGAAGTTTGTGAAATCATGTTGACCTTTAAAAGCAGTTACTAGAAATAAATTATTATTTTTTGAAAATATAATACACTGAAAAAAAAAAAAAAAAAAAAAAAAAAAAAAAAAAAAAAAAAAAAAAAAACTATTTAATGGAAAAAAAACCCCTCTTCAAAATTTCATTCTTATTTCAAGATAGATTTCATTTCGAATCAATTCAAGGAATTCACATATACTTCCTTATGATTTTTAATTCGATAATCCCTGAATGCAATAATACAGTTTCTTTACTAAAAGAAAAATATATTACCAGTTTTAATTTCAATTTTTCATCACTCTGATACTAACTTAAACTTTATTTTTTTGTTGTTGGTTTATCTCATTCTTATCAGAGACATAAAAAGCATATTGTAGTGGAAACTATGAAATTGTTTTTAGGGCTCTAGTTGTGACTCGAGGGTCGTGCCTAAAAAGACCATCTGCGAAAGTTGGCGCAATGTTATAGATAATTGAATCGGGCAATGATCTTAATATTTACTACAATTTTTGGGGATGCAAACGTCAGCAGAATTGTTCAATTCGGTCCGTTAGCGAGCATTGAATTTTAGGATTTTTTTAAGGAGCGGTCTTGCTCCATTACTTTCGAATAACTTTTAAATTATTCCTTTGAAAGACGAGTATACTGAAAAAAAAACTACTTAATTCAACAATAATATACTCATCAAAATTTTACTCTTGCTTCGAGATATTTAGTTCGAATTGACTTAAGAAATTCACCTGCGAATCAAGAAAATAATACTCGAGGATAAGGAGATAGAGTTTGGCACTCAAGAATTTTATGAATTCAACGAAGTACTTAACTATTTACAATCAAGATAACTTTTATTTCATCCAACAATTTCTCTCGAGGATTAAGACCTGCGGTAACGTTAGAACAAAATATTACCGACTTGTTTCAAAAATACCAACAATTCTGGAAGTTCTGTTATTTTATATCCCATCGAAAATAAGTCTCAAATGATTTTCACGATGAGTTCAAATAAAAAATTTAGTTTTATTTTTAAGCTTTTTAGTAGGTTTCATAGAAATCTAACTATTGCATTGGTCCTCATGACGGAACTTTTGGAAAATTTTGCTATATTCCGATTTAACTCGACGAGCTGAGTCAGAAAATACATGTAGTTCAAAAATTTATATATGTATACGATATAACGCGGCTTGTCACGATAATAGCGTCGCCAATTAACAAAGGATCTTCATCAAACTCAACATACTTATTCTAAAGATAGATACCGAAGTCAATTTCGAAGATGAGCTTAATTGGTCAAGTAACTTAAAAATGCCAGGATTCAAAATATTTTCAGAATTTCGAAATTCTTCTCAAAATAAGTCCAAATAAGAAATTTATTTATTTTTTTAATTTTTTTTGCTATTGTGAATGAAAAAAAAAAAAACTCTTATCTTGAACCAAGAATATCAAATTCTTGAAAAAAAAAAAAAATTAATATTAATTTTGAAAAATCTTATTTTCTGATATGAGATTTAATTGTATTTTATAGAGATGATATTCTCTTGATCCAAGAATAAATTAATTTTGATGATTTGGAATTAACTTAAATAAAATTTTGAATCAAGACAATCAATTCTTTGAAAACAATTTTCTTCAATTACAATTTTGTAATAATGTAATTTTGTATTTTTTTTTTTTGCAGAAAATGGATGTAGCAAAAGCTGCCGAAAGACTTCTGAAACTAGCGGTGAGTTTTAAATAGTTTAATAAATCAATAATCCTATAATAATAATTTATCAACCATACGTAAGTATCAGTCCATACTTTAATAGTTTATAACTATTGGTACATAATTTAGTAATTAACGAAAGAATGTTACTTTTTCGATAGACAGGAAAAAAAAGTATTGAAACAAGACTACGCCGGGAATACTAATAGTTGGTAAATAATGAGCTCGCGCTAACAATAGATGCGTACGTCTATTGTTCCTGTAGTTCAATACACTGAACTAATTCGATTTGATTGGCAGCAAATCTGTAGAAGCGACTAATATGAATTTATTATTTGGTATGCAAATTACTCGCTTGGTGATTTTTACAATCATGTATTTGTTTATCGGAATATTGCTTATTACCGATGCATTTATAATATTATTAGTGTATCAATTATTCAGTGATTCGGTTATGTTGTGTTCGGTAGTTTTAGTGAAGTTTAATAGAACCTGCAGTGCTCGGAACATTATCTTCAATAGATATTTATTTCATAAGGCCGTAAAGTGGCGGTTTCCTGTTAGCGACGATATTTCGATATTAGTATAAGGTTTTAACGACCGAGGCAAAGCCGAGGACGGAAATATACGCTAAATTTGAAAAAAAAGTTTTTTAGTTGCTGTAGGACGGACGACGGAGTTAAAAAATGCGTGTAAAAATAGCCGATACACGAACTTTTACGATTAAACATTCTAAGTTTTAGAATGTAAAATTATTAAAGTGAAGATGATGAAAGCTATCTCCTGGATTACGATGTAACAATTGTAATTTTTTATACAATTTTTTCTCCATGTGATTTGTCATTGTAACTTGGCTCACTCTGTTATAATAATTAATCAATTTATTACCATAAGTGAACTCTTTTGTGGCTACATCTTTCTTCTTTTTCTATTTCTCGTATGAAAAAGTTGCAGAATTCCTCCGTACAGAAAAAAAAATGTTCTTGAATCAAGTATATATTTTTAAAGAGCTCAATATTCTTGATTTGAGTAGAAAAATTCTTGATTTAAGGAAATTTTACTTAATTGAAGAATTTTTCTTCTTGATTCAAGACAATTACCCTCTTTAAAATTATATTCTTGGTTCAAGAATTTTTCTCTTGAATCAAGTTAATTTTTTTTTCTGTGCGATGATTCTGAATGATTTAAATTTCTGTGTTTCCGTATTAGTACTAATATTATCAAGATCTGCTTAATTGGCATCAGACTTATTGATCCCTGACAAAATATCCCTGGACAAAATATCCCCGGACAAAACATCCCCGTGTCAAAATATCTCCAACAAGTTTTTTTTTTTATTTTTTATTTATTAGAATAGACGCCAATCGGCAATGTACATAGATTATTTACCACTTAGAATTGATATTAATGATTTGATGGCTATTGAATTTGTAATAATAAAATTATTAAAAATATTTTAATAATAATAATCATAAGTGCTAGCTGGATAATATTAAATTCTTGACTTTGGAGGTGAAACTTGAGATTGAGTCCATGAAGAAATCAATGTCTGAGCTATATTTATTGACTAGGTTTGATATTCTGTGTTTAAGTCCATGATAGACATAGTTTTTTTATGTTTTCGTGCTACTTAGTAGTCTAGTAGATCTTAAGCCTGATATAGGTTTAATCAGCTCGTATTGATTGCGTATTTCTGGAGACTGTATTTGACCGTTGATAGCCTTGTAGAAAAATGTAAGATCTGCAACAATACGACGGTTTTTCAAACTGTCCAGCTTGAAATGATTGTATACCTCTTCTGACTTAAGTGGACATCTTTTGTGTACATAAAGTATGATATAAATTTGTAGAATTTGCGTTGTATTTTTTCAACTTCGTCGACCAGGCCATGTGTATGAGGTGGCCAAATGATACTGCAGTATTCAAGGATCGGGCGAACCAATGTTTTGAAAAGGTGTCTTAACGTATTGGGGTCTTTAAATTCTCTGCCTGATCTAATTATGAAACCCACTATCTTGTACGCCTGAGACGATTAAGTTATCCTTCGAATTCGTTATGGTTTTCGAAAATAAAAAAAAAAATTAATAAAGGGTACTCTCTTAAAAGAAATCAGTGGAAATTCACTGGTTCGCCAGTGGGATTTCACTGATTCCAACCAGTGAATGCAATTTCACTGGTGAATCAGTGAAGTTCACTGGTTGAATCAGTGAACAATATACAGTACAACCTGGTTATAAGTTACATCGGATGATCTACTCACTCTCACGGCAGTTATATCTATATATGAAATATTCTATGTGAGTAGAAGAGAGAAAGAAATATAACTTATAACCAGGTTGTACTGTATCTGCGCGCATGCGCGCTCTTATATCCACTGGTTAAATCAGTGAAAATCCACTGATTTCTTTTAAGAGAGTACAGCACGGTTAAAAGCGTATGTGATGGTCTAATATCAAATAAACATACACAAAAACCATGTTAAAAGGGCGCAACACGATTACCCGCGTTTGTATTGGTCTAAAATCGAATAATTTGTTGTTACTTATTATTTTAGCTCCCCACTTTGAAAATATTAATGTTATTCTACTCGTGTAATTTTAATGTTATGTGTGTGTTTATCTTTGTTATTTATAGTTTTATTAATAAATTCTATCTGTTTAGTATCAATTGTCGGGGATATTTTGTCGGAGAAGCAATTATCATGGAGCCGTTTAATTTCTCGTCATTATTGCTGCAAGGACAGATAAATACTCCACACCATTTATGAACCACTGAAACAAAGCCATTCGAAGTTAAATGCATACCATTGTTCCTTTTGTGTATCTGTTAAGCCACTTACATTCTTATAACATTTAAGTGAAATGACAAAAAACCCTCCTCCAGTGATTTTAATTGATTTGTTCGCATGATTAATCATCATTATCCACAATTTTTTCGTCCTGCTATTATAATTGTACCATTCCAGGTTGTATAACATGTGTTTAATATTTTCGTTCTAAAGACAAACAAATTCATTTTTAAATAGGTTAACAAAAATTTTTAAAATACTCAATTTTGCTGATAAATCAACACAACTCAAATTGATTTAACTGAAGCAATTGTTATTACATTACCTTTTGTAATAAATCATCGGACACCGAACACAGAGTCAAAAAAATAGGCATTATTGCCAATATGTAAATGATGTGATAAATCATTGACGAAATATCGCCATTAGTATAGCTCTAAAACCAAACAAAGTCATTTTATTTATAATTCATCAAAATTTTATGATTGAGGTTTGAACAAATATAAAATTTCAGTTTTAGAATTCTACGGCTATCCTGTTACAGAACGTATTAATTGATACTTCTTAGATTTTTAAAAAATTTTTGCAAATCGATAGAAAAATTACAAGTTACCCGTGTAAAAAAAAATCGTATTAAAATTGTCGTTTGTTTACACGGAAAAAAAAGTGATACAAATTTTACGTCAGGTGATGCTATATTCGGTTTACTAGTATAGAAAATGCTGTATCATAGTATAGTAAAGTATAAGTTATAATACATTAGATACAAAATTAGCGTCTACAGTGATAGAAATTTTACATCACCTTTTTTTTCCGTGTAAGATCTTAAACGTGACACAAACCAAGACTACTTTAAGACTATTTTAAGACGCCAAAAAAACGTTCCGAGAGCAGATTTTTGAAATTTGGTTCTCGAATTTGTTATGAAAATTAATTTTTAGATGATTTTACGACTTTCTAACTGCTACATTTTTGAGTACGCTCTTTTCAAATTGAATTTGAAATTGTTGAAAAGTTACTATCGAAGAATTTCAAGTCGCTCTATTTTAATGTTCCGGGGGTCTGTCGCTGTTAGCTCTTTTTAAAATGGTCACGAAAAAATTTTTTAAAACTTTTTTAAGATTTTTTAAGACCATTTTAAGATTTTTTTAAAACTATTCTACGATTTTTAAATTATTTTAAGACTCTATAATAATTTTCCGAAGCTGTCGCTGTAATATCGTTTTATTTTTATAACAAATTCGAGAACCAAATTTCAAAAATCTGTTCTCGGAATTTTTTTTTGGCGTCTTAAAAAAGTCTTAAAACAGTTTTGGTTTGTGTCACGTTTAACATCTTATATTATAAACAACAATTTTAAGACGATTTTTTTTTTACACGGGTAGTTTCACAGCAAACAATCTGTTTAAACATGTGTTGATGAAGTATTTGTTCAGATGTTAAATGAATCATCACTCCTTGAAAATTCATTGAAAGCAAAGAATTACGAAAAATGTAGGACTGGCGAACTCAAGCTAGGAATCGAACCTGGATCTCCCTGATCACGTGTAAGAGGCTTTAACACAAGCCTACAACACATCTCTTTTCTGTAAACTTATAACTTTCAGAGACAGCAATAGAAAAAACCATCAGATTGTTACTTTTAAACGGTATTCGAGTCTAGAATTCTAAAAAAAAAAACCTTTTGTTGCATTTTCAAAGTTTGAACTTTTAAGAATGTGTTCTTACAAGGATTTTTCAAAAATTTTAATTATTTTTACACCTAGCTATTATACTGACATAATTTAATCGGGTTGGGAAGAACAAAAAACTTTATGCTATTTTTGTTGAAATGGTTTAAATGATACCGCAAATTCTTCTGAACCGGCAGACATGAAAGTCTTTTATATACCTCTATTTATCATCTAAGCTAGATTTATATAACAATTTCAAATTTTTATTATTTTTGAAAATTTCTAAATATCAGAAAAAAAATCTTGATTTTTAAACATTTGCCATTTAGCGAAAAAAATTTTTTTTCGACTTGTTCCTAGCTTGGATAATAATGATATTTTCCTTGACTACGAATCTAAATTTTATTTTAATTTTGATTCACTATAAAAATTTAACCATGTTTTCGAGGACGAGTCCTTTTTTTAGACTCTTTACTTTCTTAGACTGTAATTTTTTGAATTTTGAATTTTTTGGTTTGAATATTTTTTTTACTGAAAATTTTATTAATTTTCTTATTGACTTGACAATGCATTTAAAATTTGTGCTTCTTGAAATTGAAAAAATTGAATAGGATAATGTAAACAATTGAAGTATCATGATATTAACGATACAAAATGTAAAAATATGTTTTTTTTAATTTAATTAATTTTAAAATTGTGCATAGTTCAAGAAATGCTATTAAAAAATCAATGATTGATTGGAATAAAAAAATAAATGAAAAAAAAAGCCAAACTTACTTTTATAAGTCCGTAGCCATTTGTACAAAAGGATATTGTTCCTGGTATCAATTGAAGAAGCATCAATCCATGAATACTTTCATCCAGTACCTTTACAAAACTATTGGACAAAATTAATTTGACATTAGTTATGAAACTAATGAAAATAATAAAACCATCATAGAAAAATATCAATAGTCAGGAAAATTTCCTTAAAAAAAAACTCACTGAATTAAATAATTGTGTTTCTCAACAATGCACTGCAAGCACGAGCAATTGTTGATAATCCTGACAGTATTACTGCAATCTTTGTTCCTGTTAATCAAATTATGTCGAAGGAGACCGTGGAATTTTTTAATTTTCTCACACAAAATCTCCAGCTGTCCGCAGCAGTGCAATATCAAGAGCACAATGCAGCTATCAATAGTCGCCGCGCCAAACAAACCATTGAAGGTAGCCAATAATTGGAACAACAACCTCAATAACTTAGTGCTTGAAGCAACGTCCCATGTCACTGCGTTCCACGTTTCGAATATTAGTAAATCTCGTTTTTTGTGGACGAACACTTCGATTAATAAATTCACTCCCCATCCTGAAAAATTCTTGCTTTTAAAAAATGCACGGAAAAAAGAAAAATTACAGTATATAATGTATCTGGAAAAATTACAGTTTCAGATTTTAAGTAAGGTACCGGCGGGTAATAAGGCCTAGCTTAATACAATCATTACTTAAATTGAGCAACAATACTTTTTAATATGTTAATAAGAATTAGAACAATGATTTTAAATATTAAATATAAAATTTTAAAAAATGTTTACCATTTACTCAAATCATTTTTTTAGGAATTCTTCTGCGCTACTTTTGCATATGACGGATGATGAAATATAGAAGATAAGGAACGTTATATCGGGACTCTATAAACTTGTAGCGACATTCCTATGCTACACGCTTCTACTAGAAAAGTCTTTAGCGGAAGCGGTTATTTTAATTTAAATAGCATTTCTATCACTTAGGCATTATTACCCGCGGGTACCTTATTATAGATTTTATAAGAATTGCATTGTAGAATGTAATATTTACATTGGAAGCTCTGAGAATTAATATTCTAAGTTTGAATTTAGAAAAATATTATTTTGAACTGTAATTTTTCTAGTTTTGAATACGACGGGACACTTATTAAAATTTATAATCTAATTTTTCAAGATTTTTTTTCTGTGTGTACTGTGCAAAAAGAAACTTTCTTTTAATTTTTATGTTAAATTCATGAAAAAAATTACCGAACTTTATTATAATCTAGAATCTTGTTAATTTATTTTTAAGGTTTTTAAACTTTGCAATAAATATAGAGAATAATGGCGAATAGTAACGAAAAATAAAAAAAAAAAAATAAAGTTATAGATTTTATATTTAGAAAAAACTAGATTTAAATTTAATAAGATCAAGTGTGTTATTAATTTATTTTTAAGGTTTTTAAACTTTGCAATAAATATAGAGAATAATGGCGAATAGTAACGAAAAATTACAAAGTAAATTTGTACAAATTATATTTAACTAATTGTACAAAATTTTATTATAATAACAATTGTATAAAACTTTATAAGAATAAACTGTAATTAAGCAATAACTTTTTACAAATATGTGTAATTTTTTATACAGCTGAAAAAGCGACAGTAATTACAACTCCGTCGAAAAATCGGTGGATAATACCGTCACTTGAATTACTCTTTACTGGAGAGTCTGGTTAATTTTTTAGTAGTTCTAGTAAAAACATTCTATTTTACTGCAATTTTCCACGTTTATCATTTTTCATACTACAGCAAAAATAAATAGTAATTTTCTATGTTTTTTTGCATTGTGAATAAATATTTAAAAAAATGTAATTAAACCAAAAAATTGTGGAACGTTTTAAAAATCAAAAGAAAGTTTCTTTCTGTGTCCTAATGACAAAAACTCTTATTGATAAGAAAACATCGATAATTTCTTACCAAAACCGGCCGCGAAAAAGGTCATGAATATAATCTTAACCACATGTCTAGATTTTTTGACGTAGTTAAACATGATATTCAAATCGTTCGACTTGAGATGGTTTGATTCCTTCCAATCACGGTCCATGTAATTGAACACTGTTTTAAAGTTACTTTGGTTCCATTTAAATACGAAGCGCTGCATCAATGTGTGAAAGTAGAGTGTTGCTTGAAACATGGACAGGATACGGTTGTGACCGCTCTTTTGGTTGAAGATTATGTACAATCCATGAAACACGCCCGTAATTGCGACGATGATACACAATGAAAATTTTAGGTTGTTGTACTTGTTTTTGTACGGCCATAGTCCGTTTAGCTTCAAGCATTGGACGAGCAATCCTAATTCATTCTCAAAAGAGTTTATTTTCATTTCAAATTTCATTTTGTTTTTGAGTGATGTTCTTTTTTGTTACATTATAGAATCTGGAAAAAAAGTTTAAAAGAAAACTCCTCAAATATTTATGTCAATCAGTAATTAAGGCCAGTTTCTATTTAATATAAACACAACGGTTACGCCACCAATAACCCGAAAACAATTGATCCGCGACAATAAATCCTCGACATTTGATCTTTATGATGTTTTAACCGAATGACATTTGATCTGAAGACCAACGCTTAAGCTTGTTACCGTGTTGTGTTCTTTTATCATGGATTTTGTGTGTATTTATTCGATATTAGACTAACACATAAGTTGAAGATCAATTGTCACTCGGATCAATTGTAGTAAGGATAAACTGTTGTTGAATCAAAATTCGAGGATCTATTGGGGCGGATCAATTGTCTTCGGATTATCAATCGCGTTACCAAACACAACATGGCCATTTTTACTATGCCGCACTAAAAAAAAAAAATGAACTTGAATCAAGAATAAAATTCTTTAACCAAGAAAATAATTTTGAAGAAGCTCATTTTCTTGAATCAAGACAAAAAATTCTCAAATCAAATAAAATGTACTTAAATTAAGTAAAATTTCTTAGTTTAAGAATTTTTCAACTCAAACCAAGAAGATGAAATTCTTCAAAAAGAAATAAAAATGATTTTTTATAACTAGATAATTGTTAATGAACTATTTAATAATAACATGCACAAATAATTTATATAAAAAGTTTACAAAGTGAAATATAAAAGTTTTGTAGATTTTAATTACTTTCTTTTATGTTTTGACAGCTAGTAAAGCAATATTTATAAAACAATCCATGTACTCTACAAGCTTATAAAAATTTAATTTCAATCTTTCTCAGCCATCGATTACTAATTTTTACTTTTTTTTTATGCCCGCCCCGACCAGCAAAACTTTGGCTTTGCCTCGGATTTGCAAAAGTCAAGCGGCGCCCCTCTCACGCCCGGCAAAATCCCTTCTACGGGATTGCGTACTTTCGGCTGGAGAGCAAGAAAAATAGTATATAACCCATGGCCAGAAAGTTGGATTTCCTGGCCTTAGGTTGTAATATACTATTAATTGAGATCAGTTTTTAAATTGTTCGGTTGTTGACACATTTCAAGGAATAAAACACAATTGAAATATTTTTACCTGTAATTAAAATAATTCTTACGACTGTTTCCAAATCCAAGAATGTTCCTCCACGTATTGAACAGATGTACCCATCAATTCTTATTCTGATTGTGTCTTTTCAGAATCATCAAATTTCTTATCACTTTAATCACAGTTTTCACAATTTTGAACGCTCGGGACAAACATTCCATGACTTTATCCTATCAAGTATTTTTATCAACTGACCAGGCAAAATTAATTCCTCTTTTACCGTCAGTATTCTAATATAAAAATAAAATAGTCCTTAAATTTTTAAACATTTATGAATCATAATGACTTTCCTTGGGTACATTTTTTCCGGTACTAATTTCCGTGTACATAACAGATCATTAGTCATCAACTATCGATTAACAAAATAAAATAAAACAAAATGTTTTTTTATAGTCCAGAACAGACCGATCGATGGTTGAAAAAAAATAATAATTCAAATTAAGTATATTGTATATACTCTATAAAAATATTAAAATATTTAATGGAAATGTATGATATATCTCTATAATGGCAGGTTGAGTGGTTTCAGAATTACATGTCATCAAATATTTACCTACCGCAGTAATATTATTAATGTAATGTTTGTAGTGCATGGATACCCGATTTACTTTGAAAGCAAGCTTTTTATGAAGGGAGGTCGCGGTGTGTTTAATATATTTGGTTACTCAAGTCCATTTTCATATTAAATTTGAATGTAAATTGCATTGATTGTAGTTTTATGATACTAAATTAAGCATAACCCATTTGTTAAGCGTATTGTCGAACATACATTTTTGAGTTTCACGTTGGTAAAAATAATTTCGTTTGAATAATTGAAAACAGGATTACAGAGAAAAATGATACAATAATAATTTTGATATTATATCATTATCTGCTTGTTGTTACAAAAAAATATTTTTTTGGAATCAACTTAAAAATGTTTATAATGGATAAATCTACACTGAAAAAAAATTATGAGTCCCACACGTATAAATTTTAGTGATATTGCAATACTTGGTATTGGAAATATTCTTATACAATGTTAGAGTCTCCACGCAATATTTTTAAGCACTACTCTGAAACTCGTTTAAGTCATACACTTAAACCGAGTTTTAGCGCCGCCACAAAACTCATAATAGCACTCAAATCCTTACACTCATAAATTGACAGAATTGGAAAAGAAAGGTTATAGAAAAAGATATTGTTATAAATTAAAAAAAAATACAATAAAACAATTTTTTTTAAAATTGATAAATAATTAATAATAATTAAGATATTAGTCACAGAGTACTGAGCCAGTATACGTGACAAGATATATATATCAATATTTATACACAGAAAAAAAGGTTCACTTGAGCCAAGAAAATATTTTTCTTCCCAATTATTTTCTTGAGCGAAAAAAAAAATTGTTTTTTGACACAAGAAATTTCACTTATTCCAACAAAATTAATCCTCTTACTTAAAGAAATACGTATCTTGATCCAAGAAAATTTATTTAAGTCTAGAAAATCTTATTTTGAGAAAATTCAGTCTCTTGCTCGAAAAAATTTAGTTCTTGATAGAAGTAAATTTTTTTGCCTTGAGAAAATTTCTCTCTTGCTCCAAAAAATTAAATATCACGATAGAAGTAAATTTTCATTAATATTTTTATTGATTAACATGTCAAATGGGAAGATCAAATAATATTGAATCATTTTTTTTTTCATTCAACATGTATAATTGCACGCTAAAATAATATAAAATGGGTATCAAATATTCAAGAGAAAAATGTTCTCAAGGTGAGAAAATTTTTTTCTCAGCTGAAGTAGGTGGCGCTGCTTTCCTAAAGAATCTAAAAATTTTGATCAAATATAAAAATTTATTGTATCAAGTATTTATGATAATTTGAATTTAGAAAAAATTACTTCCACCAAGAATAGAATTTCAAGAAAAATTTTTACTTCGGCCAACTCAACTTCAGTCTTCATTCAGGCACCCGAAAATTTTCTTGAGCCAAGAATTTTGTTCTCCGTTTAAGAAATTTTTCTTTCTGAGTATAATTAGTTTTTAAAATCTTTAAAGATAAAATAATAATTTTAGAAATGATTCGATCGTACGATTACAAATAATTTATCATAATTTTGTGTAATAAAATGTGGACGAGATTGTGCAAATAATTTTTTTTTTTTTATTTAATTAAAAAGTTTTCCAATATATACAGAAGTTTGAAACGTTTAATTTTTTAAGTAGAAAGTTATGAAAATGAAATAAAATTTTTTTTTTCTATACGCTCTTTTAATTTAAGATTTTTTTTTAAACCAATAAAGCTTCTGTCGAAAAAAAATGTAATTTTTCATGTTTTTAGTAAATTTTTCATTCTTAACGTTACTAAGTTGATTGGAGCAAAAAAAAAAATTTCACACGCTTTTGAGCATTAGTAACGTGGTATAAATTATTCATTATATTATAACCAATGTTTTCTTTTCATAAAACATATGATTTGCAATCCCTCGCTGTTACATAATAATTTGCTGACACGACTTGTCATAAATTTATCAAAGAAACATTTCATATTAGTAGATGATGTAGAGATTATGTATTCAGTTAATTATTAACTGAATTTAAAATCTAAAATTTGACTTGAAGTTATTGTCAAGTTTCTGAAATCTCTGAATTTTCGATGTATGCAATATATTAGCAAAAAAATATTTGCTTACATCACGAAATAGTAATATATCATGCAAGGTAATTTATTTTGATTACCAAAAATTGATGAGCCATTTTTTATAGTTACGTTATTTGACACAAAAATTTGATATAGATATGATGACTGGAACATTGATGAAGTCGTATATCTAGTCTATGTTTTGCAATCGACAGATGTCGATAATCGTATATAATATATCTGTTCAAAGAAGGGCAATCATGTCTTTCCATACATGTCGAACCGTGTCATTCAATCGATCATAATGCTCTATAGCATAGATGGATGTATGTAAACCAGCTGGAGCCCTTATATAAGAACATCTCGTAAATATCTTCCTTGTCTATGAGTATCAAAGATATTAATACTGATAGATGCCTGTTTTATAAGACAATTATGAGCTTTTTTGGTTCTATCGGTCTCATATAAATAATTGTAAATTAGATTTCAAGACATACTCAAGGAAAATGATTAGATCTGATTATACACAGAAAAAAAGGTTCACTTGAGCCAAGAAAACATTTTTTTTCCTAGTTATTTCCTTGAGCGAAAAAAAAAATTTTCTTTGACAGCAAACATTTCACTTATTCCAACATAATTAATTTTCTCGCTGTAAGAAATACGTATCTTGATCTAAGAAAATTTATTTAAGTCAATAAAATTTTCTTGTTTTGAGAACATTTCTCTCTTACTCCAAAAAATTAAATATCTCAATCGAAATAAATTTTCATTAAAATTTTTATTGATTAACATGTCAAATGGAAAGATCAAATAATATTGAATCACTTTTTTTCATTCAATATGTAGAATTGCACGCTAAAATTACATAGAATGGTTATCAAATATTTACTTAGAAAAAAAAATACTTTCATTGAGAAAATTTTCTCGATATAAGAATTTATGTTTTTGAAAATTTTCAAGAATGTAGATTCTTAGCTCAAAAACTTTTTAAATTTATTGAAATAATTTTTACTTAATTTAAATAAAGTTATTCTCTTGTTTATCTATTATCTAAAGATAAATATTAATACTCTTCTCTCTAGAAATTAATAATTATTAATAATAGAATGTTTGATCGTCATCGAGTTTCTTGAACCAAGAAATTGTTATTTGAGTAAAAGTATTTTTTTTCTCAGTGTTCAAGAGTAAAATTTTTAAGGTGAGAAAATTTTTTTCTCAGCTGAAGTAGGTGGCGCTGCTTCCCTAAAATATCTGAAAATCTTGATCAAATGTAAACATTTTATAATATAACTCTTATAAATTAAGCTAAAAGTATAGATATATTTTATTTTTTATTTTACTCGTAAGTGGTTAAACAACCAATAGAGAAAATAGTAGCGTGCGGGCCAATAGAAATAAGAATACAGTCCCCACATAGTCAGTAAGAAAATACGAGTAGTGGGAGAAGTCCCGCTGAAACCGCAGAGGAGGGAGGACCGCGGAGTGGCGCGCTCCGCGCATCTTCCCCCTCTATCAAATCTAACAGTTTAAAAGACGGTGCATCGACAGTGGAATTCACTTTCATCCGACGAGCTGAAGAAGACGGACTGAGCCAAGGAAAACAACAACGGACAAGAGCAGAGTTAATAAACAGCAGGCTCAACAGCGGAGTCAACAACAGTAGGATTCAACAGCGGAGATCAACGGGGATTCCACAGCTGGTGTAGCTAAAGTTGATTGGGTCCATAGAAGTCACGGAGGCAGCGAGCCGAGTCCACGTATCAGGAGCGGTGTCAACGACTGGGGCAAGGTGACGGGATACTCAATCCAACGACTGGAGCAGCGCAACAGCAGAGTCCATGGCCAGAGTGTCCATAAAATTCCACGTCTGATTTCCACATCACAGAGAATTTTTCTGAACATTGACATACTTTAAACCGGATAATTTCATTTTATAATTAAATATACATTTCACAAAATAAAGGAAAAATCTGTACATTTTTAAAATTACATCTGAGGGTTGTTAATAACAAATACCTGGTTCCTCGCGAGCTATTCCTTCGCCTAGAATAAAAATATTGTAAGCGTATATGATAATTTCCGTAAAGAAAATAAACAAATAAAATTACACGTTACAATTTATTGTATTAAGTATTTATGATAATTTGAATTAAGAAAAAATTACTTCCAAATATTATGCAACCATGCACGTCAAATACGTTCCAAAATTATATAAAATAATTATAAATGAACTAAAAGTTAATAGCCTCAAAGAACAGTTCTGCTTAGAGAATACATACTAGGTAGTCTGACACACCTGTCCCGTACGGATTTTGAACGGTACTTGGCGCCAGATTCTACTGAATCTGTAGACAGTTGAACCTATTTAGATCCAAGTATTAATAAGATTTAACTAATATGTATGGATGATATAGCTGAATGTTATTACATCGGTCGCATTCAAATCGCTTTAAAATTAGATAAAATTATTTGTTTTTTTAATTTTTGATTTTTATCATACGTTTTTTTTTTTTTTTCAGTATCTTATTTCGAGAAGAAACTATTTTAACAGAAATACCGACAACAATCTTTTTAATGTAAAAATTCTCAGCTTTCTATAGCAACTATCAATTTTTTTATCACAAAAAGCCAAAGGCTCTTAAAAATTCAATTAAAGTAATAAATTTAATTTTTCTAGCTTGCATCTGAACTTTTTATGATAATACGGAATTTTTACAATAAGTTAACATTGATATTATTTTTTTTTTGTATAATGCAACAAATAAATTTTGTTATAATAACTAAATTAGCTAAGTTATAATGAAAAAATAATTTTCTTGTTACAATAAACAAATATTGTTATAGCGACAAAATGATTGTTGTCAAAACAACAGATTAATTGAACGGTAGAACAAAACTTGTTTGTTCAATTAAAAATTAATTTAATCAATTAACTACAACTAGCGACCTTGCACTATGTGACTGCCATGACTTGTGAACTATAAATAAATAAAATTTCGTTTTATTCAATAATGAATTTTGTTAAATTGCACTGTACTTTTTTAACTATAGACGTTTTTAAAGATTTAACATAAGCTCATCCCAGTGTTACAATCATCAAGAGTTTTCATTTGAGTACCCACATGCATTTTGATATATTTTTCATATATACATATATATAATGCATACAAATATTGATGTGGGTACTCAAATGGAAGGTTTTGATGAGTGTAACATCGGGATGAGCTTATATTTTAAAAAATGTCAATAGTTCACGAGATACAAGGTCATTTCTCAATTATGGTGTAGAGATAGAGCATTTTCGAATGCAGCTTAAATACTTATCATCATAAATTGACTATTTGTGAGAATGATATGAAAAGATGAAAAGGCATAACTTCAGGTCAAGACATTTCCAAAGATACCAAATTTAACTATAAAAACCCATTTTATCACACGGAAAAAAATAAAGAGTAAATGCAACATGATGCAGTCTTGGAAAATTAACATGATGAAATCATGTTCAAACCACATGATTTGTCATGTTTCGGCTACATGACAATCCTGTTGAGGTAGCATGAGAAAAATCATGTGGCAGCAACATGATTTGTCATGTTTCGGCTACATGACAGTCATGTTGCGGTAACATGAGAAAAATCATGTGGCAGCAACAGAAATATCACTTATAAATGATTTAATTTGATGATTTACTCTAATTTTCATCTGCAATATTATAAATCCGAAAAAATCTGGTTGCTTGATAATAAATAATTTTTCTGAACCATCAATATTTAGTTGTTGCAGCTTAATTTTATGCTATTAAGGCTACATAAAAATCATGTTGCTGTCACATGATTTTTCTCATGCTACCGCAAAATAATTATCATGTAGCCGAAACATGACAAATCAAGTTGCTGCCTCATGATTGTCTCATGCTACCGCAACATGATTGTCATGTAGCCGAAACATGACAAATCATGTGGCTTGAACGTGATTTCATCATGTTCATTTTCCAAGACTGCATCATGTTGCATTTACTACTTACTTTTTTAGTGCATATAAATACACTGGCCATAAAATTTTGCTTCTTCTCTCAATAATATAGATGAGTAAACTGATTTTTTACTACAGTATATTCTTCTGTAATCCTGTATTTTATTATTTCAACGAAGTCATTTTTATGACTTTGATACTTTTGGCGACCTGTGATTAGATCCAACCACTTTTTCTCGGGTCTATTCTTAAATTTACCAATTTTGTATTATATTTCTTCTATCTTCGTATCTCTAAAAAAATATAAATGTTTATCATCTTAAGAAACAGGTAGTTATTTTTATCGTAAAAATTAACATATACACGTACAAGGGTGGATAAAAAAAAGAAAGAAAAAACTCAAAAGCAGGAAGGGATTTTATTTATATTCCACAGCAGCTATTTGTCATAATCATAATCACAATAAAAGATCTTTTAGGGTCTAGTAAGTCAAAAAAGTTTATGTATGTCTTAGGGTACAATTGAAAAACGAATAACTTCGAAATTCTTAGCATGAACAAGATAAATAGAAGCACTTTACCTACATTTAAAGTTCTTACTTGTACTTTGTAGCGTTATTTTTTATATTTTTTCCGCTCATACTTTTTGATCCTACACGGCTTGTTATACTTTTACTACGTCTATAGATAATACTACTTATACTATTTCTTTTATAAACTTGTTTATTTTGTTTTTTATCTTCCGGTAGCGTCTTGTATTTTTTTATTTCATTTCATATATTCTTTTTTTATTATTCGCTGGGGATCAAAGGATTCAAGTTGAAATTGCGACCACGCCCGAGAATATTGCACGGGTCAAATGGATCACTTGAGACTACGAGGATAGGAATATAAAAGACGAAATACCTACAACAGTTCACTGGACACAGGATTATAACAAAAAACCCATTTTAGAAATTACTTACTGTTAGCCGTTTCGTATTTATATTAGCACTTCATCTTTAAGAGGCTCTATACTTTTTAATTAATTAATTTCTTTCTTTATTTATTACGAAGTTAAATCTATGTGTTTATTTCATACAAAAAATGAATGCATTAAATAATTAAACTTCATAGAAGTAAACAGAAAAATCTTCTCACGACAAATTTTTTTTCCATTAGCAAAATTATAAAAAAAACAAATTACATTTGTGATTAAACTACTTTTTTTTGAAGTTTTTTTTAGGGAAGAAAAATTAAAAATCTTAATTAAAACTATGTTATCTCTGAGAGATACAATCAAATGATAACTCTTGGTTTAAAAAAAAGTCTTTTTTATTTACAATACTAAAAAAAAAGACAATTCGGCAGTTGAAATAGAAGGAGATTTCAGAATGAATAAAAAAAAGTACTGGGATTGTTTACGGGAAAAAAAAAAAAAAAAAAAAAAAAAAAAAAAAAAAAAAAAAAAAAAAACTATAAAATCTTCTAAGAGTACAACCACTGCAACAGCTAATTTCATAATTGGCGTAGCGGAATAGGACTTAATTTCAAGACTATACACATAATGTGGTACTTAAATTGAAGCTTATTTAAAGAGATATTAGTGAAAATTTACAGAGATTTAATACGTTATCCCTTTCAAAAGTTATTCGAGTTAGAAAGTGGAGAAATGTGAATTTTTAAATTAATTAAATTAATTGGAAATGAATATATCTTGGAATAAGAATAAAATTTTGAAGAGAATATATGATTTGAACAGTTTTTTTTTAGTGTCTCATATTTTCAAGAAATAAAAATTTGATATTAGTAACTCTGTAAAGGTCTGGAAAAAATTCTGCAAATGTCTTAAGTTATCAAGATCGTTTTTTTTTTTTTTTTTTTTTTTTGTAGTAGACGGAAAGTGAATTTAACGGTAATTTTTAACGCAAATTTCCTTCAGTATACAAAAGTTCTCTGTAAAATCATTGTCCAATAAAAATTTTTTAAAAAAAGTTTTTCTAAAAAAATTTTCAGTTTTGAACTAATTTTTTATCTCCCTTTTATTAAATTACAGTTAAAGCCTTTGATACTGGTTGGGCGCTTTTAATTTCCTTTGTCGTTTATCGTATTTTCTTCACAACTATCCAAAGAACCTTTTCATCCGGTATCTTATTTCTTCTTTTTACCCCAGTGACCGATGACTTTCATCGTACCGACATCAGACTAGATACTTGTAGCGGCAGCTGAGGGTTGTTTGCGACGCGTCACAGATAGCCACAAAGCCACACAGCTCTGAGTCATGTGAAATACACCCTAGAGTGTCCTTTGACGTCCGCAAACTGCCCAAAGCTCCTCTAAATTCTTCTGAACCACTCGACCTCTCTGTTTATTTTCATCGAATTATTTATAACTATACCATTTCTCTGTTTACTCTTTTATTCCTCTCCACAACTGGACATTTTTTTCTCATAAAAGTGACCCTCTGATACTTTCTTCCGTTTCTTCTAATCACCGTGAAAAGTCAGCCTTTGAAATTAAACGGAAGTTTTTTGATGCAGAAAATATCAGAAGAGTTTTTTTTCGTTTGTACTTTTTTCTGTCCAAAAAAGTGTGCTTAGTAAATTATTACGATTTTTTGAATCGTGTAATCGAAGAATTAAATTATTATACAAAACTTTTTTTTTTATTCTTTAGTGATTTTTTCTAATTCTCTTTATTTTTTTGTAATTCATATAATTTTGAATTGAAAAAATTAACTCAAATAAACTTAACTGCTATAAAAACAATTGATTTAAGCTCATATAAGTTCATTTTTTCGACTCGGCAGAACTTACAATAAAAAATTTCATCTCTCAGACAGTCGTGTGTAATATTTTTTGAGGAATAGACTTGTGTAACAAATTAATGCAGCTATTAATACGTCTTTTTAGAAGATATCGAGAGATGGCAGCAGTGCTCAATTTTTTCAATACATATACAAACTATCCCTGATAGCCAGAGTTTCAGACCAAAAAAGTTAGTGTCAGATAGTTGCCACCAACTTAGCGATAACTTGTGGTTAAGTTGCGAATTTGTAATTATAGGCATCAAGTTGGCTACAAGTTTCTGAGAAAAAGAAGACCAATCTACTACTGCAATTTGTCGCCCAATTTCTTGAGAAACTTGTCGTCAACTCGGTGTGAAAAATTTTCAGAAGCAGGTTTTGCTGACAACTTGGTGAACAAGTTGACACCAACCGAGTGCATTTTCAAGACTTGCTGCCAATTTGCGGAAGTAAATTGCGGGAAATTTATGACCAACTTGGCTATCAGGGTATATTTTCAAAAACAATTTTGTTGAAATAATAAAAGACGGAATAATTGGCAAATATGTTGTAGCAACAAAGTCATTTTGTTTTTGCTATGACAAAATGATTTTGCTGTCATAAAGAATTGATTTTGTTGCCAAAAACAGTTGTAAAATTTTTAGAAGCTTTTATCCGAAATTGTCATTAAAGATATACTTTACAATTCTTTTATAATTGTAAAAATTAAAAAATGCTGGATACGGTTTACTCTACATGCTGTTCTCGGAACTTGCTAGTTAACTAGCCCGTGTAAAAAAGTTGCAGAATTCCTACGGTGATCTGCCGGAAATCATGAGGAATTCATATTTTGAAACAAATCTGAATTCTAAAAGAATTTCCAATAAATTCCGTATGAAATCGTAAGTGATGATTTTATTAAGAACTACAGTAACAATTGAAAAACAAGATGTCTAAAATTGATAGGAATTTTACTCCATCCATTTCTAGCCTAAAATCGTTAAAAATTCCATTGAAAATCTTCATGGTTTCCTCCAGAATTCCTTGGGATTCCCTTAAGTTATCTTAATTGATACTGAATGGACAAAATTGTTACCTATTTTTGCAAGTCTATCTAGAAAACTGAATTTCCATCAATTGCTGAATAAAATCAATAGAACGTTTACTCTGCTTACTTCAAGCCTGAAAACCACAGAAATTCCTACAAATTTCTCAGAGTCTTCTCCGCAATTCTTTGGAATTCCCGTAAGAAATATTAATAATCCGAAAAGAAAAAAAAAAATAACTCACTTTCTCGAATGCTTGTAATCTGGAAGAATTCTGACAAAATTTGAAAGAGTCTGCTCTGGAATTCTTTTGGAGTTCTTCAAGAATCATTTATAAATTATAGAAAGAACTACAATTCGTTATTCCATACAGAAAACTATATCGAGCACTATCTACCGAAATCCAGCTGAAATTCCGCACAGAAAATAGATTTTAGTAAATCAAAAATGTCATATTCACATTTATTTTATTTTCCAAATGTTACTGCAGTGTTTAATCAAATTATTACTTACAATTTCATCCGGAATTCATGGGGAATCCTGCTGGAATTCAGATTTGTATCAAAATATGAATTCCACAAGACTTCCGGCAGATCATCGGAGGAATTCCGTAACTTTTTTACACGGGAGCTGTTATATTCAAGTTCAAAAACTTTTCTATGGTAACATTTATAGCTCTTTAAGCTCAAAATGCAACTTGGAGTTCGAAAATCTAGTTACTGGCTTGGAAATTTTTTTTCTCACCTCCGGGCGGAAAGCGTCAATTTTCCTCCCGCTGCGCTAAACGAAAATGCCGCTTTCCGCCTCCGTCGAGGAGAAAAATTGCGCTAAACGAAAATGCCGCTTTCCGCCTCCGTCGAGGAGAAAAATAGTATACAGCCCTTAGGAAGTAAAAAAGAAAACCTCAGATCACATGTTTGTTGACCTCGGCTTCGCCTCGGCCAACAATTACATATGATTTGAGGCTTTTCTTATTTTCCTCCCCAAGGGGTGTAATATACTATTTCATTGCATGATTACATCAGAAAGTGTTTTTAACTCAATGATATATAAATTTTCTATTCTACAGATCCCAAATCACTTAATGTGGCTGTGTTTCTTCTACCTGTTCTTCCACTCTTACTTAAACCTAATGGGAGAATTACTGCACTTTGCCGATCGCAACTTCTACGGCGACTGGTGGAATGCTAATAACATTGACACATTCTGGCGCACATGGAACCTAGCGGTTCATCGGTGGGCTGTAAGGTGAGTTAAGTACCTTATACTATAGGTACATACTGATAACAATCATTTTAAATTTACCTTGAGCACCAGCACCAGTGTATTCGCCATTCAATTTCCTCTATCCTCATTCGATATTCCTATTGTGTTCCCTAAAGTCAGTTAAGTCGTACTTGCAATAGTTTCAGCAGTCCTCATATATTTTACACATGCATACACTTATACATACGTTCACAATATCAGTGTAAGTTAGTGGATGTGATATCCATACAGTTATATTTGGAGAACACGGAAGCTCCTTTTCACAATCTTCTGTCTCAACCTCATTTTCTCATTCCGAGGATCTCGGATGTAATCTCTACAGTGATGAAGCTTTCTACAAAGGCACCCCTTCTTCATTCGGGGTGGGGAATACCAGAGAAAACCAGAAAGACAGCGTAGACTGAGCGTTCTACATGTATGAAGATAAAAAGATGTAGACATTTCACATCGTTAAATGTTTGATCGAAATTCTTATTCACTTAATTTTATCACAGGTTCTCCCAAGCTACCAAAGGGAAAATTAATTCATTTTTTTTTTTTGGTTACCGTATTAACTACCCACAGTAGCGTTTCTCGAGTGCGTGGTTCTGTGCAAAAGGATATACTCGTTTTTTTGTTTTGTGGCTGGGGTTTTACGAGTGATTATTATCTCGTTATTTTTTTTTTCAGTCAAAGTTTATTTGTGCACATTATTGCAACGACAAATGAACACAATTTGTCCAAAATGTTGCCTAATTTATTAAAAAAATTTTTAATTGAATTAATTTTTCTGCTGTGAAATTCACTTCGAAAATTTTTCGAATAAAAAATTTTTATTTAAATTATAATTATTTTCTTTTTTCCTCGAATGACAGAAAATTTGAAAATTCAAGATATGTCCAACTTTTTTTTTTTTTTTATGGAAGAGAATTAAGAAACCAGTCTTTGTTTGCTTAAAAATATCAAAATGCGTTTTGAGAGACTTAAAGAGAGTTTGGAAAATCAAAAAGTCCACGCCTCACACGTTCATTCTGTAGAAAAATACAGAAAAATAGATTTTTTCTAATTTTTTTTTACTTTCTACAGTTATATCGACGGTCAATATCGAATACGATTCTCTACGTAATTCCTATTGCTACTGTGGCGCTGCTTGAAAAATTATTAAGATAGAAAAAAAAATAATATGAAATTTCATAAACTTTCATTAATATTTTTTAAACGATTACGAGTTTGATAACGTCCTGCAATAGGGATCGTCATAAGGGTGAATGAAAACTTATGGAGAAAGATTTGTTTCATTTCATGGCGTGTATTTCTCTAAAACGTGACGACAAGAAACACGAGGACTAACTGACAGCCGTACTAATAATTTTTCAACTACAGTATTTGTTAATATACCCAACAAAAATAAATGAAAAAATACGCTGACGTTATAATTGAAGATTTCTAGTTTTCAAAACATACTTTTTTTATTGATTTAGTGTTTAAATTGGGACATATCAACGATTTTACATTGCAAAATCCTCCCATAGCGACATGTCAAGCGTAAAGCACTTCCACACGCTCAGGCGTGAAGCGTGCAATAATATGATTACAGCCTTTTTTCTTAATTTTATAGAACAAATAAATTTTGATGTTTGGATTTAATACTGATCAAAACCTTAAAAAGGCATAAATTCATGACTAGATCTTATAGACGATACTATATTTAACTAAAAAAATCTATTTCATTAAATAAATACACCGGAGAGAAAAATTTTTATCCTTTTCTTGATTATATGATGAAAAATAAAAAATTAATAAATATTTATTTTACTGGTAGTTATTTAGTATTCCCAGTTTTTCCGGTATTCAAACAACAAAGTACTCGCCATTAAACGTGTTTATATTTTTACTTTGGCCTCTTGCCATTACAAAGTTAAATAAATTCCATAAAATTTCTTAAGGTCAAACATATTCAAATTTATCGGTGGTTAAATAAAAATAAAATTTATTTTCTCTTCATTTTATCTGTATTGTCCTAAGTACCAAAAATATTGTTCGAATTTATTGTTTCTAATGAATTTAAAATTAAATTGAATTAAATTAAGAGTTTTCTTGAAAATACTAAAAAAATCGATTTACTGATAGAAAAAATTAAAAAATGAAAACTACTGATAAAAAATAATACAGAAATATAATATTACATTCGAACGCGTATGTATTCAGAACTCGTTCCATTCACACTAAAACCTCTTAAGCGTCTTTTATCACTCGTTGAGAATCTCAGTCTGCGACTGGCACAAGTCCATGGAAGTCTATTCTATGAGAATAAAAAAAGTCGAAGGAAAGAGATAGTAGTATAAAAATAAAAATTAAATTAAAAAAAAGAATAAATACATAAAAATAAAATCTTCTTAGGTTAAACGAGAAAGTTGAGGTTAGTCTTTACAGAATGTTAGAGCCTCTTCTTACGAGATGGTTTGTAATGGAAAAAGACGATACACATCGCAACGCTTTACACTCAAAACTGCTTATAGCCTCTCAGATCTTACTTATAATGTCTCTACTCTGCATCGCAATGAAATTCTACTATAAAATGAAAGACTGAAATAGTTTAAATAGATGAAAGATAGAGAAATATGAATGAAATAAAAGGCCGAGAAGTATTTCTTAGAGGTCATAAAAGAGAATCCGAGAGATGTTACTTCTTTTTAACCTAAGAACCTCATTTTGTTATTATTTAGTTTCTTACAGTCATAAATTATTCTCGATTTTTTTTCTTGCGTATCTTCAGTAACGGTTCGTTTGGAAGTTCATTGTAATTATTATATATTAATAATAATAGTAATAATAATAATCATAATAACAATAGTAATAACAATTATTATTATTACAAAACTTAAGTTCTACGCATTTGGGTTTACGTGCATTAAAATAATCTAATAATGATTGCATGCCTTAAGCGCGACCACTGGGGCATGGCGCTACTGGGGTAACATAGCTCTACTGGGGCCTAAAAATCAAATTTCCTATCTCGTCAAAGAAATTGTATACTTAATCCATAACCCTAGTATAAATGTTTAAAAAAAATACACTGGTAGCAAGAAGAATGATGACTGAAATAATTAAAAACACTGATTAATAAAATAATAATCAATTTTTAGTAAAAAACCCGTTTTAAAAATTTTTTTAGAACTTTGGTGGAGATAACTGTCAGAATGTGGCGGTGTGGTCAAGAAATCTAAAAATATAGGGGAGTCGGGGGCACGGCGGGCCCTTTTAGCCGGTTTTTCCTTTTTGTGGATTGTCATTGTCTTTATTGCAATGGTCTTTATTCAAGATCCACAGTCATGGATTAAGTATAATAATTGTAATAAATGGTTTCATGATTCTTGCGCAGGTATTGGCGGAGATTATTCTGACGAACATGACTGTGATCTAATTAGCAAATTGTCTTACTCCAATTTAGAAAATCTTCCACGAAAGAACAATTAGTTCAAGATATATTATCTTTTTAAAAACAAATTAATATCTAATAGACGTATAATATTTTGGTTTGGAACATTAAAATAATTTATAATTGGATTATTGCTACATCAATATGTTAAAAAATCACCGTCTAAAAAATAAAGAGTTAGACCAATTGCTAATTTGACCGTCGACATTAAATTATCTCAATGTGATTGCCTAATTATCGAAAATTTATATTTCATATTTTATCAAGTCAAAATTAGAAATATGAATTGCTAAGAGTAAGACATCCTGGAAAGAATTCAAATAAAACTTTTTTTTATCAGCTTCATAAAGGCCCTGAGTGAGAACTTATTGGGAATTGTTCCTTAATTCGTATCATTCAAATATAATTAATGAAAAACTAAAATAATGTGGTCTTTTGTGTTTGTCATTGTCCATGTATCATAAAATTTAGTCTCGGGTTACTTATAGTCATTATTAATCAGCTGATTTATAGTTTTAGGACATGAACCTCATCTTTATCATATGACTGAACAGCCGCAAAATATTTGAAATTAATATCACGTCACTATTTGTTTAATTTTTTCTTTGACAAGTGTTTAAGGCACATATTTACTATTTTTTATTATTTTTGCTCTATTTTCCGTCAATAAGAGGCTAATTTTTCTTTTTTCTAATGTACTTTATAAGACAGCAAACTAATTAATTTTTAAAAATGACTTCCGTTGAGGTTTTATCAATCTAATGGATAGTTAATTTACTTTATTTTACAGTAAACTTTAATTGAACTATACTAAAATCGAGTTATTGAGTGTCAGTTCCACAGTCTGATCAATATTTATAAATTAATGTCTGAGAACTGTTTTAACGTGCTTAACAAATTTTAACCATGATTCTTCGATAAATGGATATACTAATATTAAAGTTTTTGTGTTTCAGACATTTATATATTCCAGTGGTTGAAATGGGTTATAGCAAAAAGACAGCCAGTGTGACTGTATTCTTCATAAGTGCATTCTTCCATGAGTACCTCGTCAGCGTGCCGTTGAAAACTTTCAAAATTTGGGCGTTCATGGGTATGATGGGTCAGGTACGTTACAATTAAAAAAGATTGTTAATTATCAGTTTATTATATACCGTTCAATAGTGAAGAATGCAAACCGAAACAAAGATAAAATTTTAATGAATAAATTTCATGTATTTCAACAATAATTAACTCACAATTTTGGTATTAAAAATTGATTGAAAAAAAATTTCACGAAATATTTGACATATGCATGGCAATGTTAACACGATATATAGCTCTCGAAAAAAAAAAAAAAAAAAAAAAATTAACTCAATTTATTTTTTATTCGGTTTAGAAATTCAACGCACAGAACCAGTTTGAAAATCATTGTTCAGTTATTATTTTTTTAATTGTAAATAAAAAAATTTTACTATCATTTCTTCACAATTTTTTCTTACTAGGTAAATCTTATAAAAAGTGTGAAAAAATTACGGAATAAAATTCCGGAATTCCTCCGATGATCTGCCGGAAATCCTGAGGAATTCATATTTTGACAAAAATCTGAATTCTCTATGAATTCCGGATGAAATTTTATTGATTTATTTATTTATTTATGCCAGGATACGAAACATATATACACACATATTAAATCGTAAAACATAAAATGCATGTCCTTACAGAGATGTTTATAGACACTTGCGCGTAGGCCCAGTAATGACTTGTTCTGTATAAGCAATACATTATTAAATTGTAAGTGATAACTTTATTAAACACTGCAGTAACAATTGGAAAAAAAAAATCAATGTAAATATGACATTTTTGATTTACTAGAAACTATTTTCTGTACAGAATTTCAGCTGGATTTTGGCAGATAAGGCTTGATATAATTTTCTATAAGAAATGGTGAATTATAATTCATTCTACAATTCATAAATGATTCTTGGAGAACTCCGAAAAAATTCCGGAGCAGATTCTTTAAAATTTTGTCAGAATTCTTCCAGATTACAAGCATTCGAGAAAGTGGGTTATTTTTTTTCTTTTGGGATTATTAATATTTCTTACAGGAATTCGGAAGAATTGTGGAGAAGACTCTGAGGAATTTTGTAGGAATTTCTGTGGTTTTCAGGCTTGAAGTAAGCAGAGTAAGCGTCCTATTGATTTTATTCAGCAATCGATGGAAATCTACACAGTTTTCTAGATAGACTTTCAAAAGAGGGTAACAATTTTGCCCATTCAGCATCAATTACGATAACTTAAGGGAATCCCGAAGATTTCTAGAAGAAACCGTGAACATTTTCGATGGAATTTTTACTGATTTCAAGTTAAAAATAGATGGAGTGAAATTCTTATCAATTCTAGACATTTTCTTGTTCAATTGTTACTGTAGTTCTTAATAAAATTATTATTTACGATTCCATACCAAATTCATAGGGAATTTTTTTAAAATTCAGATTTATGTCAAAATATGAATTCTTCAGGATTTCCGGCAGATCACTGGAGGAATTCCGCAACTTTTTTATTCGAGTAGTAATATGTAATATTTTTTAGACGTAAAACTCCGTATGAAGTCCATACGCGGGTGGGTTTTTTATCAATTGTAATTGACCTTCGCAACGTATAAGGGTGTTTGACTTCCAAGATAGTTCCAAGTCGCGGGAAGTCAGTTTTTTCATAATTTTTATTCTTACAATGCAACGTAAATAATTTTTATTTTAATTATCACATAATTAAGTAAAATTAAAAAATCAGAAAAAATTTTCAGGTTTTTATTTGAAAGTTGTATCCATAATCGTTAATTTGGAAATTTTTTATACACAGAAAGAAAGAAAGTCTTGGATTTAGTGTAAATTTTTTTAAATCAAGAAAATCTTAAAGAATATTGAAAATTTCTTGAATGAAGTTTAAATTTCTTGAACGAAGTTAAAATTTTTTTAAGCCAAGAAAATTTCTTCTTACTCCAAAATAACTTCGGTTTTCCTCATAATTTTCTTGTTCAAGAAATTTTTTTTTTTCTGTGGATGATTTGAAAATTCAACGCATCGACATTCAAATTCACCAAAATTTTTTTTTAATTATGACAATTTATTTTACAAAAAAAATCGAAAAAAATGTTTTTAACATATTTAAAATGAATTAATAATTACTATTTACATAAAAAATTTTTTTCTTCACGAAAAAGTGATCAACGAGAAAAGCCATGCTTGCCCATTAACTCATTGACTTGATAAATAAATACCCTCATTAATATCAGAGTAATATCATTCGCAAAGTATTAAGAGATCAAAAACTTTAATCTTCATCAGCGGTCTTAAATATTTAAATCATAACTTTTTAAGCATCTTACCGCATTCGTTTTAGATCTTAAGCCTGTTCACTTCATATTTTATTCCATAAATATTGAAATTAATTTACCTCTGAGTATTTGCAGAGTATTAATATGAACAATAAACATAAACACATGTGTGATATTTGTTATAGATTCCATTATCCTTCGTCAGCAAACACGTGGAGCGGAGGTTTGGCGCCAGATGGGGTAATATCGTTGTCTGGTCGAGCTTGATAATCGGTCAACCCCTTTGTATCATGGTCTATTATCATGACTACGTAGTAGAACACTTTGGAGAAACACTGCTCGAAGATCATTCGATTGTCTAAGGATCATTGCCATTCAATTATTATTAATTGTATTGACCTATGTTCCTCATTAATTCTATTGCGTTACTGAATACCGTTATTGTCGGATGTCTAATTGTTGGATACTGTTTACGTTAAACAATAAATGAAATTAATAACTTTGGTAATTGTTGTAGTTTGTTTTTCTTATCTGGGTCTATTATTCAACCAATAATAATGGAGAAATTATATATTTTTATAACAAAATACGCTAAAATCCACATTCTAAAACCTTACAAATGAAATTAGATACATTGTAAAGAAAAACCGGGGTAAGTCCAAACGGTGTAGGTGTTAAAATTTGCGGTGTTAAAATAACACGGCTGGTGGTGTAAATATTATTTCCCGTGTTAAAATATTTTCGATGTTGAAGATATTTTACTTTGTGAATATTTTTATTCACTAAATTACTACTATTGAACAGTATATTCATTAATACATAAAACTATTAATTATTGAAATGGTAGGTGTAAAATTGTATAATTTTTAAATAAAGTTCGTATTACATAGGTAACAATTTAAATAACTACAAACCAAAATTTAAATTTGTTCTGGATGATACTCATAGATTTTTAAAATTTTTTTATGTCATACATTTTTTTCTTAACTTTCATAGGCTTAATTTTGTTTATTTCACTAAAAATCATAAAAATTACACCGGTCCACGAAAAAAAAAGTGGTCTGTACTTTTGACCGGACTTACCTATCTTTATGTATTTTTACGCGTTGAATTCGAATCTGAAGTCAGTTTCGTCCGTACACCCTCAAAATTTTGAGTAAAATACAAAAAACACCAAAAAAAAAAAAACAAACCAACAATGGCTGCAAAAAATATCTTTGTATAATTGTGTAGCTGGATGAACTGGCAGTCAATCGAGGAACTTTTAGAGCACAGAGCTCTGCTCCGTGTTCCCTCGACTACTTTATCAGTTTTCTCTTATTATAATTAAATGCAATAGTTAAATTAAGTAGTTAACGACGTTGACATTTATTTCTGACACCTAGCCTAAATCTATGTCAATTTATTCCTAAATTTATAATAATCATCACGAGTCTAGCTGTACGGCCTGCTGGAGATCAATTGATCCTGCCATGAGGCCAACCTGAAATTTTAAATTAATAAAAAACATACACTAGAAAATCCAGTACGTTACCCAGTAATTAAAAAATTTATTTATTACATAAGAATTTTTTCGTAAATTATAAGTAGTAGGTCTTATCTAAAGAGTTTAATATTCTACCGTCAAGTGAAAAATCAATAATAAATTATCTTCTAAGGATAATTGCTAATTTATTTCAAGCAATCAATCACAATTAATTCTCTTATAAATATTAAAATTTTTAGAGAGTGTTTTTATCAAAATTTTAATATTTGAAAAAAATTGTTCAAAGTACCTGGAGGAAAGCTTTTACTTTTTAGGTAAATTTTTAACATATTATATTGACATAATGTTCCAGCTTTACTCTTTTTAATACGTGAGAGTCCGGTGTTCCTTGTGTAAGTTTTACTGAGTTCATAAAAATGATAATTAGCGCACTTCAAAGAATTAACTAGGTGACCCAGTTGACGTGTTCCTGGTAGAAGGTATGACACAAATATGAACAATACTTTTTTCACTATAAGTTGTGGTTCTCATGAGTAACTAATTTAAAACAAAGTCATATGTTTGCAAGCATTCAATTAAGTCAACAACACGACTTCAAACTATTCAGTAGCTTCCTCGTGAGTTAGAAACGTTTTGCATTTTTTGAGAAATTATGATAAATTCTAACAGTAGCTTGAATAATAATTTATATTTTCTTTACTCCGATTCAATATTCATAGTATTATTTTCAATATTATCCAACAAAATGTTATAATTCTTTTGATATTTTAATAAGACGTTAAAAATTTTTGGTGAGTCTATTACCATATATTTTATCAGTTTAACTGCTGCTCCCGGAGTGTTCAACTACTGCAGCTTGTCAGAATTGATTATTCAACTACTACTTCTTTCATAGTCTATCTTAAAAACGTTGTAAAAATATAAATATTCAATTATCTGTGGTAGTTTGCGCTTCAATCAATTCAAAAATGTTTATATTTTCATGAAAATCACTAATTTGAATTAATAATTATGAGTGTGAATTTAGCAGACGTCTGATAATTTTTTAATAATTCATAAACAATTTATTTGTTACAGAAGAAATAGTATAAAAAAGGCCATTTGGCAGCCGAAATGGAAGTAGATTTCGTGAAAATTAATGTTAAAATCTAAAAATTACTTCAGAACGCATCGTTTAACACAGTACCTCACGGGTGATGCGAAAATCTGTGAATACAATCCGATAGACAGATAATCTGACTATTTCCGAAGAAATTCTGATAGAATTTACGAATCGTATATGAGGGGAAAGACAAAGAATGGAAAATATTTTTGAAACGAATGCAACAGCAAATTTCATAAATTGATAGTTTAATAGTAAATACTTTCCAATCTAAATATATATTGATATATGAAAATTGTAGCTTTTTTATAGAGCTTTCAGATGCAATCGTCGAAAATGTGATAAAATAGAGCATTCAAAAATTATTCGAGGAAGAAAGTGGAAAAATATGCATTTTTACAATTTTGAAAATTTCAAATTCTTATCATTTCTAAACTATTCAACCGATTTAGCTCATCTTCGAGCATAACCTTGGTATTTATCGATAGATTAAGTATGTTGAGTTTGGGAAGGATGCGTTTAAAATTGTAAACGTTATCGTCGTGATAAGCCCCGCGTTATATCGTATGTATATAGAAACTTTTGAGCCATATGTATTTTCTGAATCAGCTCGACGAACTGAGTCGAAATATAGCAAAATTTTTCAAAAGTTCCGTCATGAGGACCAATGCAATACTTAGATTTCTATGAAATCTACTAAAAAATGCATATGGAAATTTTCACAAGTTTTTTCTATGCAATTTTTTAGATTTTTTTTACAACCATTAAGTTAAAATTAATCTAAAAATTCTCAAAAATTAGCTGTCTGCTGACTTCACCCTCATTAATAATTACATCTTTATACATTAAAAGTAGGGTCAAATAAGTGTTATTTTAAAACCTGTTCAACTACTAGGTATTTTACCTTAAACATAATTTTCATTTTTCTCAGTGTAAAGTAATCAATTTTCATGAAATCTAGTTGAATCAAAATGAGAAAAAACCCAAAATTGACTTAAATAAAACCATAAACCGCTAGCCCATCTATAGAAGCAAATTATTTCCAAGAACGTTAAAACTTCACTAAAAGTTGGGTTTAAACAGGAAATTAGTAAAGCGGCATCACAGCCGTGATGTAAAAGAACACGTTCTCCTCTTGCCTCGTTCACGCTCGAGACTGCGATGTGGTCCCGGCAGCTTTTCCTCGGTCTCTTGCTGTTCGCTGAATAACCCTCCCCCCACACCTTCACCTATTCTGTACCTCACTATACCTATAGACTGACGCTTGCGTGATGCATCCGACACGCTTAACACTGGCACCCCTATACCTATGTACATCCCGTATACAGATATGTTGTATTCCCAGTAAGCCATGACGGGGAAAGGGAACCGTTGATGCCTATAAGGGCGGTTGCTCCGCGACGATTCTGCAGTAAGCGCCGCGACGTCTACTGTTATACACGACGTCTAATTATCACTCTGACGGCCTTGTCACGAGGAACTACCGTTTATCATCCCGAGATTTATTTCTTACGTGAAAACTTATAAATTGGTCGGGTTTTTTTTTTGGTAAATTCGAGTCATTTTATTGTAACAATTGTTTTTGAATAACTCGAGGATTTTTGTTACATATATATCATGTTTTGAAAGTGTTGTGGAGTGATAACGATGGATACTGAAGGTAAATTATTTTTTAATATTTAACAAGTAGTGCGAAAAAATTTATAAATTTCTCATAGAAACTCAGTATTGAATTTTTATTCGCAAAAATATGCTGGCTTCAATTTACTCATGCAAAAAATATTTTTGATTCATTATGAAATTTTAATTTTGACAAAAAATAAAATCTTCTAATGAATTTGGCATTAAATTATTGTAACATTCTCATAAAAATTTAAAAGGAAAAATAAACTAAATTCCATGATTTTTTTTTTATATCAAATGTGAATTTGAAATTATATAAAATTTTAACTATTTATTTTTAATCTTTCCACACTCAGAGTTTTCAATTAGATCTTAAAATAAAATTATTTATTATGTCCAAAAAATTTCACAAATTTCGACTCGATAATTTTTTTTGTTCTTACATTTTTATCAAAAAATTATAATTTTTTATGCCAAATTTTTTACAAACTTATATTTGTTCAGAAATCTAAATCTCATATAAAATTCACAATCAATCATAATATTTTTTGCCCGGGTACTTTCAAGTTAATAACTTTTCACAGAAAATTCGAGCTTGTTCACTTAATATTCACTATAAGAGAAAACTGAACCGACTATGGATTTTATGAGTTATTTATATTTAACATCAAGTATTGATATTTAAAATTTTGATATAATTCAACGTAAATATAAACGAATTTATTTTATACTAGTTATTAAATTGATGTTTTAAATTAAATGGTCATGACTGGTCAATATAAAGGTCAGTTACTGTTAACACCGACAATTTTTGTGACAAGATAATCCTTTTGATGTAACGAAAAAATAGGATTAATTTTTTTTTTTTTTTTTTTTACTTTATTTATAATTGATCATTGCAAATAGCATAAGTTCGATTGACTAACATGGACAAATATCTTATCTGTCATGTCTTTTTTAGGGAACAAACTATTTGAAGTGTTCCGTTAGATTGATGATGTAGCACCTCTCGCTTGCCCTTATCACGAACAATCCAAGTTTTTTTTTACGATATGAGTAATTTAGACTTAATAAATTGTTTTGCAATATCCTACAATCGATTGATTAGAGTGACTTCGATTACAAATGAAATTTAAAGTACTCGCGGGTAATAAGGCCTGTCGGGAAATAAGGCCTAAGTGGTAGAAATGCTATTTAAAATAACCGCTTCCGGTAAAGACTTTTCTAGTAGAAGCGTCTAGCATAGAAATGTCGCTACAAGTTTATAGAGTCCCGATACAACGTTCCTTATCTTCTATATTTCATCATCCGTCATATGCTAAAGTAGCGCAGAAGAATTCCTAAAAAACGATTTGAGTAAATGGTAGACATTTTTTATAATTTTATATTTAATAATTTAAAATCATTGTTCTTATTTTTATCAACATCTTAAAAAGTATTGTTGCTCAGTTTAAGTGATGATTGATCTCTAATACCAATTTTATCAAGTATAGTATAACTATTTCCAGTATGTACAACCCGCAGGCCTTATTACCCTACCATAGTAAAATAAGGCATACTCGCAAGGTTTTTGAAAAAATTTAATTTTTTGTTTGTTTATGGTGAAAATTACCATTACTCCATTATATTTTATGGCTCATGTATTAATTTAAAAATTAATGATACATTGCAATAATTAAATGCAATATTTTCGATTTTCTTCAAAATCTCCCTTAGCCTAGGCCTTATTACCCGCCGGTACCTTATTTAAAAAATAATTTTAAGCTTTTTTTTTTTTTAATTTCTAGTCACAATTTTTCTCGTTCCTTAATATTGCAATAAAACAAAGAATATTAAACAACGTACATAAGTAAGAAACTTTTTTAAATAAAAGTTCTAGAAAGTTATAACTCAATCTCTATTTTTACTGAGGAAAAATTATTTGAATGCAACACTTTTCTCTCAATTTGCCCGGGAAATTACACAAAGTAACAAAGTGTAAATTAAACTAGAAATTAAATTATAAACATCAAAAGCTATTTCATAACATTAATGTTATTTTAACGCAAAAAAAAAAAATATATTTTTTCCTAGTATCACAATAGTTGAATTATTCCAAGTGCCTTTTCAACTATGATACTGAACACATATCAAATGTGTATTTGAAATGTTTCACAAAATTCCATGATCGTTGAGTATCAGCGTTCAAACATTTATCGCTGAGCTTAGTTTGTACTACAACGAATAAAATAGTTTATTTTATTGAAGTTAAGTACTCTTTTCGTTACGGATTGTTTCAATCATTTCTGTTCAAATTTCAATCATTGAAATTTTCGTGAGTGCTTGGTAATTCACAAATAACCATACGGTTTAGTATTACGTTATTTATACCCTTAAAAAAAAGTACTTTGACAATCAGAATAAAAAGAATAATCAAATGAGTATTCTTATTATTAAAATAAGTATTGTAATTATCAAAATATCAGTTGTTTTGATAGTCAAAATACCACGAATTGTATACTCTGCGCAACGATACTATAGTATGTGTTATCACTGCCGTCGACGTTTCAACACTACAGCAATTTGTCGACATTATTCAATAAATAACGTAAAGCCTACATCCACGGATTTATTTTTTTTAACAAGAATGAAATTTACATAGCCAAGTTAATTTAGCAACAGAAGAGATAATAAACCTTTTTTTAATTAATAAAATTTTTTTGTTAATTGATTCAAAAAAATTTCCTGTAAATTTAATAACTTTTATTCAAAAAACAAAATACCAATTTTATTAGTTATTAGTCAGTTCATTTGATTTACGCATTGATGAAAATAAAATTCAACAATTATTTTTGATGTTAACTTGAAAAAAATGTATTGTTAAACTTTTAATTTTGATTTTTTATTTATTTTGTTAGTTTTATAAATAAATTAATTTACGCCATTTAAATGAAGTTATAAATATCTAATTGTCTGTTCATTTATCTTAATATAGTAAATTAAAGTTTAGTGATAATCAGAATAACTAGGCTTTGTGATAATCTGTGAACTTATTTTGATCATAAAAATATCGCGTTTTCTAAGTAACACAATACCAAGTTTTTTGACAATCAAAAAAAAATTTTCTGAGTAGAAAAATACTTTTTTTTTTCAGTTTACCCTCAAAAATGATTTGTTAAAATAAATGAAGACGGGAATACAGAGAATATGTTGTAGTAATAAACGACTTCACAGACACTGAAAAAAAATTTAACTTGATTCAAAGGGTAGATAGATACTTTTGTTTATGCCAAAGCCTTATATAATAGATTTTTTTTCTCTGAAAAAGTTATTTGCTTCGTTCAAATTCTGCTATAATATTAATTAAAAGAAAATTACTTGAACTAAAAATAACAAGTTTATTAATTCAAGAACAATTTCGAAGACGATAATGTTTTTGGTTTAAGGATTTTTTTCTGTGAACAAACCGATTTTTTAACTTAACTAAACTGTTTTGTAAAACTAGCTAAAGAGTTCTGCTAAAATAACCAAACTGTTTTGTTTATGTATAAGGTACCCACAGGTAATAAGGCCTAAGTGAAAGAAATGCAATTTAAAATAACCATTTCCGCTAAAGACTTCTCTAGTAGAAGCGTCTAGCATAGAAATGTCGGTACAAGTTTATAGAGTCCCGATACAACGTTCTTTGTCTTCTACATTTCACTATCCATCATATGCTAAAGTAGCGCAGAAGAATTCCTAAAAAACGATTTGAGTAAATGGTAAACATTTTTATAATTTTATATTTAATAATTAAAAATCATTGTTCTAATTTTTATCAAAATCTTAAAAAGTATTGTTGCTCAATTTAAGTGATGATTGATCTCTAATACCAATTTTATCAAGTATAGTATAACTATTTCCAGTATGTATAACCCGCAGGCCTTATTACCCTACCGTAGTAAAATAAGGCCTATTCACGAGGTTTTTGAAAAAATTTAATTTTGTGTTTGTTTATCGTGAAAATTAGCATTACTCCATTATATTTTATAGCTAATGTATTAATTTAAAAATTAATGATACATTGCAATAATTAAATGCAATATTTTCGATTTTTTTCAAAATCTCCCTTAGCTAGGCCTTATTACCTGCCGGTACCTTACATATATATACACAGAAAAAAAAATGTTCTTGAATCAAGTATATATTTTTGAAGAGCTTAATATTTTTGATTTGAGGACAAAAATTCTTGATTTAAGAAAATTTTTCTTGCTTTAAGGAAATTTTACTTGATTCAAGAATTTTTCGTTTTGATTCAAGACAATTACTCTCTTCAAAATTATATTCTTGGTTCTAGAATTTTTCTCTCGAATCAAGTTAATTTTTTTTCTGTGTATAAATAAACTTATTATAATTTATGTTTTGTTATCATGACGTTAGATTTGTTATTTCTGGGCTAACATACTAACTTGCTACCACAACTTGTCTGGTGTCACGACAAAAGACCCACAGAAAACATTCCAGTGGTGATGTAAAAGAGAGAAAAAAATGTTATTACAAAAAAAAAAAAAACGATGACAAATTCTTGTAGATAATTTGTTTTTGAAACCACCTTTTAATTTTTTTATGTTGAATTAATTACATCACCAACTTGTTTAATGTTTTCATGCTAGTCAATGTAAATTTGTTTAAAATAAAATTTTTTAGTAATTTAGAAAAAAATACAGAATTTGATAATAACTAAATATGAATCTTGTTATTTTATTCTAATAGAACTTAGTCATTGGATAAAAGACTATCACATTTCTCGATAATATTGACTTTGAACTCTAAGCATTAATTAGTGAAAATCCTTTTGAATAAGTAAATATTATCTCATCCAAAAGAATTTTCATTGATGTTTATTGAGTAAATAGCATCCCTGGTAGTCTTACTACGGAACAATTTGCTGGGTTTTCAATCCCTTTAATTAGCCTACAAGCAGTAAAGAGAAATAGGATTTGACGAATTTAGCTTCAGAACCCTTTGACTTCAAAATATAATGTTCAAATAGCTAATGATCCTAGTCAAAAAATTGATCCGCTTATAGGTTTAAATAGCTTCACAAAACCATAGTTAATATGAAAACAAGAACCAAATTTCAAAAATCTGCTCTTAGAATTTTTTTTTTGCGTCTTAAAATAGACTTGGTTTGTGCCACGTTTAAGATCTTAAACAAACGACAATTTTAAGACGATTTTTTTTACACGGGTAATTGCGGGTAAAAATGTAGAAAAAAAATTTGAAAAATCGTTCGACTTGAAAACAAACAAATTTTACCTTAACTACGTTTAGTCAAGAGAGCAATTGATAGCTAACAGTCTACTAAAATGAAATGTGATACCATAGATAAGAGAAATTAAAATGAATCTTATTTAACAGCGGCAGTAACTTGACTGCATAGTGCATAAAGTTCAAAGGCATAAAAGTACAATGTTTAAGGTTAAGGATTGTTAGACATTTTTGTTAGTGAGTCTTGTACTCTGGGCAATAATAATTTTCCAAGTGTCGTGAGTTCGTTGCTCGAGGGTATCACACTGTAGGTGTCGAGTGAGATACTAAGGAAGTTTGTGGTCGGACTTTGCTCAGTACAGTACAGGCAACTTCATACCTCGCCACGTTCTACAACTATTTCTGTTTAAGTTACACTATGTATTTATCTTTTTACTGTCTGGAATGGTTGTTTTGTTGGTTATTCAGTAATTATAACAATAATAAAAACAGATATTTGCCGTTCTGAGCTGAGAGACATAACTAATGCATTGTACTATGGATAGATATACAGCACTGCAGTAGTAATAATTGATGATTAAATGTTGAATTTTGAGATTATTCGGAACACTAAAACAAACAGTGAGACAGAGGAAGGTATTTCTGGATGAATTTGGAGTTAGATGAAAGTTGCAAAGGTGATCGACACCCAGGAACTATGCGATATGAGAACTTCGAATTCCAACCAGCTGGAAATACAATGTTGTAATGCGGATACTCATCCGCTTATTGCTGTGGATTACAGCCGAGTACATACGATAATCCAAGTAGTGTGTAATGCAATCCGCTGGAATAGTTTAATGCGGGTAATTTTATCGAAATGAGAGGTTTCACTATTTTGTTATTTGAGATACATCTCATTGGGATATAACGTTCTTGGTATTAAATTCTTTTTAAATAAGGTACCAGCGGGTAATAAGGCCTAGCTAAGGGAGATTTTAAAAAAAATCAAAAATATTGCATTTAATTATTGCAATGTATCATTAATTTTTAAATTAATACATTAGCCATAAAATATAATGGAGTAATGATAATTTTCACCATAAACAAACACAAAATTAAATTACTTCAAAAACCTTGCGAATAGGCCTTATTTTACTACGGTAGGGTAATAAAGCCTGCGGGTTATATATACTGGAAATAGTTATACTATACTTGATAAAATTGGTACTAGAGATCAATCATTACTTAAATTGAGCGAAAATACTTTTTAAAATGTTGATAAAAATTAGAACAATGATTTTTAATTATTAAATATAAAATTGTAAAAAATGTTTACCATTCATTCAAATCATTTTTTAGGAATTCTTCTGCGCTACTTTAGCATATGACGGATGATGAAATATAGAAGACAAGGAACGTTGTATCGGGACTCTATAAACTTATAGCGACATTTCTATGCTAGACACTTCTATTAGAGAAGTTTTTAGCGGAAGAGGTTATTTTAAATAGCATTTCTATCACTTAGGCCTTATTACCTGCAGGTGCCTTATAGATGTGGGATTTTATTAAGTTAGTTTTTTGTGCACTGAAAATAATTTTTGTTAGGACATCTGAGACAAGTTGTGGTTCTACATTATCATGTTAGCATAGAGATAACAAAACATAAGTCATAATATGTAACTTTCATGTTATATCATCGAAATAGTTTTGTTATTGTAGCAGAACTTTTTGGTTAATTAACAAAACAGTTTATTTGAGTTAAAAAATTAGTTTATTAAATCAACAAAATTGTTATAAAGGAGAAAAAATAGTTTTATTGGTTTAACAACAAATGTTCTGTTGCAGTTATTTAAACTTGTTATTTATCGTAACAAATGGAGTAAGAGTAGTTAAATTATATTGTTAAAAAAATTAATTATTAAGGCAATAAATAAGTTCTGTTATGACAACACCGTGTAGAAAAGTTACGGGATTTCTCCGGTGATCTGCCGAAAATCCTGAGGAATTTATATATTGATACAAATCTGAATTCCAGAAGAATTTTCCATGAATTCCGGATGTAAAAATTGGGAAAAAAATAAATATAAATATGATATTTTTAATTTACTAGAAACTATTTCGTGTGCGGAATTTCAACTCTATTTTTGTAGATAGGGCTCGATATAGTTTTTTGTATGGAATGACGAATTGTAGTTCATTCTATAATTTATTAATGATCCTTAGAGAACTGAAACGTAAATAGACAAATAAAAAATTTTCTTTCAGCTTTGTTAGGGAGATTTTACATTTTTTTGCTTAAATTTACCATTTTTTTTTTTTTTTTGACGGAAATGCTTTACCGAAATTTTTTATCCTCGGAATGGTTTCCAAAATTATGTAAAATTTTTGCAAAAAAAAAAAAAAATTAAAATTTTTAACTTCCCGCTAAAAAAATTAAAAATTTGTAGTTTTAATATTACTATTTTCACTCATTATTGGTTCTTTTCACATTCACAATACGTTGTGTACGTTCAACAAACATTTTTAACGTCCATTACGTTCAAATGACGATTTTAACGTTCAATACGTTGAATCTACTATTTAAATTTCGACTCGGGTAACTAAGCGTAAAATTTAAAGCATTTAAAAAAAAAAAACATGCGTTCAAATTCAATAGCTCACTGTAAAATTTAATCTGGTTTTACAAGCCAGCACTTTTTTACTAAATTTCTACAATTTCTTCGCTAAAAATCACTACATATTTCACACCACTGGTGAAATATTAGAGAAACATCTGGATGAAGTAGCGATTTGTTAGCGTTGCTTGAAATTGATAAGAAAATCTTATTTAGATAATCATAACCTCATTTTCTCAGGTCAATTCAGTTTGTTCTAGAGAATTCCCTGTTGAAGGTAATAATTTCCTTCTAGCACCAGGATAGAAATTGCAGAGCATAAACCACCAAGAAAAAAAGTAATAAGAAAGTTAAAAGTTAATAAATAGCAAATAGATAAAAAATTTTTCTAGAATATTAAATTTTTCTTGTGTACTTGGGATTTCTTAAAAGAAATTTAACGGTTGAATAAGAGGGCAGTGGGTTTGAATAAAATGATTTGCGATGTACTATATACACTCTTTATAAAATAGACTATACTATAGAATATTAGTTTCAAAAGAAACCGCTTTGCCGGTGGCTTTACTTCAGTGGCATACAATCTATTGAAAATAAATTTCTGGTCTTTTATCACGCGAAAAAATTTTTTAAAGAGTTTAACTTTAAGACTGTGTACAGAGTATACGAATAGTACATTTTTTTTCGTACTGAATGTATTAGATATATATTGAATGGAAAAGTTTACAAAGAAGGTTTCAAAGAACCTTCGATGAGTTCTTTTTAAGGACGAAGATACTTAAGCCGCCACCACACAAGTTTATACTACTTTTCAACGCCTTTCAATGTGTATACCAAGGAGAATATGCCCTCGAGAAAAAGAGATTGGATAAGTGAACGTGAATGAGATGGAAATGCCTGCGAAAAAGTGAACTCGACATCTATGTTACTTTGCTTTTTTTTTTTATTTTTTTTTTTTTTACAAAAAAATAAAGAAGAAAATAAATCGGCTGATTTCATGGCATGTGGAAAGATTTGAATAAAGCTTTTTTTTTACTTTTTATGCTTTTTGCTGTCAATAGTATATACTATATACATAATGTACCAGAAAATTAGATTTCATGATAAGATGTGTGAAAAAAAATTTAGTAAATCTTTATGTGTCATATAATGGATCTGCAACTTATTGCACACCTCATAAAGCTTTGTCATGCAATATAAGGCGTACATGACTCTCAACTTGTCAAGATCAAACAATTTTCATTATCGTTATTATATTCATTCTGCACTTGTAGAACAATTAGAATTTATGAATATCAGAAAATACGAAGCAAAAAAAAACTTTACTGAGAAAATTTTTTGATGTCGCTATTCGAGTGTTTCGTTTTAAAAAACGACTTTTTTTCGCCCTTTTAAAATGAAATTGTTCTTTGTGACGAAAAAAAACGTTCTGAAAATTTGAGCAAATAATTTTTTTTTTTAATTTAAAATTTTTTTCATTAAAAATATACAAAAATTTTACGATTTTTATTTTCTATTTTTTATAACAGCGGCATTTAATGCTTCTGCATTAAATGCAGTAGCATTAAAAGTATGGATTCCTATAGTGAATTTATATAAGTGGAATAAACATTGATCTTGAAAGGACCTGATATAGGCCAGTGAGTAGCGTAGAAGACTGTCAACCATGAGGTACCGGGTTCAAGTCCATCAGACACGAGCAGTTTTTTCATTAGATAACATTACAAAATCCATTTTCCACAATTAATTTCAATTAATAATTAATCAACCTTCTAACGTTCTGGAGTCTCGAGAAATCTTGGTGTGAGCCGTTAGGGGGTAAAACCAATCATAATGCGTTATACTGCTGTGTGAGTAGCGGCTTGACTGTATAATATGCCTGTGCGCTCCCTTCTACTATTTTTCAAGCCTTTCCTATACAAAACAGACTATAGTTCTCTCACTTAAAGAAGAAGACGGACGATTGAAATTAGGAATAGAAATTCAAGGTCGACCTTTGAAGGGTCAATAGCAACTACTTCATAATTATCTTCAATTTTTTAAATAAATTTTTTTTCGCCTGATTAATGTGGAAATTCCTATTTGGGAAACTATATGGGAATTTATCAAAAAACACCATGTGGAAATCCAGGTTGGTTTCTCATATAGATTTATTTTAATAGGGAAAACACTCTTCGAAATTTACTTGCAGCTGATTGATGACGACTCATATATTTAAGTATTTACGCGTCATCAAGGTCAAATTTTTAGGAAATAATTTTGTTTCTCACATTTTCCGGTAGAATGGGCAATGTTACAGAAAAATTTAAACCAAAAGTTTTATAGAAAACTCAATTTCCCATAAGAAAGGTCTTGGGCATCAAAGCGATGAGTGTTGTTTGAAAAATATAAAGCACTTTCCTAAATTTTAGTAACCTAATGAGATTAATCTGTAAAATAATTAGTTTTCATGCTTGTTAACACTCTAGCCGCCATAATATTTAATATATTTACACTGTAATTTTTTTTTTAACTTTACAATGATCCCGAGAGGAAACCTATTAAAAATGGTTGTTAAATTCAGTATCGATTAACTATAATTAACAAAAAACTAAAATATTGTGGTTTTATGTGTGTCTATGCTTGTGTACAGTAAATTTTAGTCTCAGGTTGGTTATAGGCATTATTTATCAGCTAATTCATAGTTTAAAAGCATGCACCTTTTTTAATTTTCTGAATAGGCAGTTGCGAAGAATTTGAAATAAAAATTACGTCACTATTTATTCAATTTTTCATGCAACACTCGTATTCAAGACGCGAATTTTTTGTTCCTTTTTTCTTATCCATCAGAAAACAATTTTTAATTTTCATTTTACTTTATAAGACAAGAGTACAATTTATTTTTTATTTAAAATTGGAAAAATTTTCTACGAAATAAAATTCATAGCACAACAAAAAGTAATTTGATCGATGGATGTGATATGTATACCGTATATTGTATATTAAATGAAAGCGTCAAAGCCATCCGTGAGGCGGCAGATATTTGGCGTTCGTTTTGTTGCGGTTCGAAATATCAGGTGGCATTAATTTTTATTCAATAATTGCAGCGAGAAAAAAAGGTAGTCCACGACGATCGAAAATAAACAATGGTTGATATCACTGCGGCTTGTCGGGGTTTTACGGTAAAATGAAAAAACATTCGAGTACGATAGGCGAGGCTTTTAAATTAAATTAAATATAAATATAAATATATCTGTATAGCTTCGTAGAATATGATAATATTTAGTATCAAAATATCACTGTCGGGTGAATAATAAAAGTAAGCTATTGGAAATGCAGATAAGAGTTTCATATCGCCGGGATTCAGTGTAAAGTATAATCCTTTTATTTTTATGTTTCATTATTTTATGCAATATTGAGATAACTACTGTTTTAATCAGCCCTACGGGTTATTAATCGTCAAGTTTTGTCAAACTAGCGGTAACTGTACCGTGACTACTTTGCTTACTCGATTTATTTATAAATTCCTTCATTGCTTAAGACTACAAAGAAGGTTATTTTATAATTTGAATCAATCAAGTTATCTTGTAATTGTAATTATAAAAAATTTTTAGTTAATATGATTGATTATTAACACTGAAGAGAATATTTTGTTAGCACAACACAAGACAAGCTGTAATAATCAATTATATTAACATAAAGATGGCAAATCATGTGTTATGATAAAATGATATAGATTAAAAAAAGCGCTATTCGGCCACTCCCGATACGGATAGGTAGAATTTTTGTTTTAATATTGAAAAAAAAAAACTCGTTATCAAAAGGCAAAAATTTCCTAAAATTTATTTTTTATTATATTTTTGCAAATTATGATATGAGACCGACTATAAAAAATAGATATTTAAAGACATCTACCTAAAAAATAATAGTTTAAAAAAACTGAAAAATACGCTTTTTATAGAAAACCGAATTAAAAAAAATAGAAAATAAGTTTTAATAAATTTAAATTAAGAATAGTGTTAAAAATTTCAATAAATATAAATTAATAATAGTGTAAATAAAAAAAAATGTATTTTATTTAAAAAAAAGCGTAGGGTCCTTGGGTCAATAGATATAAATATTCTATTGACAGACATGAGTAGAGTGATTATCATTTTTATAATATCTTAAAAAGCACCCCACGCTTTTTTTTAAAATAAAATACATTTTTTTTATTTACACTATTATTAATTTATATTTATTGAAATTTTTAACACTATTCTTAATTTAAATTTATTAATACTTATTTTCTATTTTTTTAGTTCGGTTTTCTATAAAAAGCGTGTTTTTCAGTTTTTTTAAACTATGATTAATTTTCTACTTTTTAGTTTTGTTTATTTCTAAAAACTTTTTTTTTGAGTTTTTTTAAGTTATTATATACTTTATTGAATTAAAAATTCTTTTTGGTGTTCGAAAATTTGTTAATATTAGATGAATCGGCTAAAGATAATGGTTGGAAATTAAAATTTCTGCCTTATTGACTATAGATGGAAATTATATAAATTAATTAAAATCGTATTTTGCAAATTGAAAAATGGAATAATCTTATTAAATTAGTGTATTGTCATCGGTCCTCGATAAATCTACAAAGTTTAAACAAAATCTGGCCGTTCAAAGTGGGTCAAAATCGCGCCCTAAGAAGTCGGTTACAAACGAACATACAAACATACAAACATACAAACATACAAACATACAAGTGAAGCTAATAAAAAGTGTGTAAAAATAGCATTTGTAACAGATGAAAGTCATTTGATGATAAAAATAAAAAATTAATTTATTCTTGATTTTTCTCTTAATTATCCCAACTACACGGAAAGAATAAGATGACACTGAATATCATCCCAGATTATACTGAGTGAAAAAAAAATTTCAGATAGTAGCTAGTATAATCCAGATTACAATGAGTATAATCCAGATATCACCCAGTATAATCGGGATTATACTAGCTACTATTTGAAATTCGCTTTCACCACAGATATCACTGAGTATAATCTAAGATGATATCCAGTGTCATCTTGTTCTTTCCGCGTATGAAATAAATTGAAAAAGCTTATAAAATCCAAAAGTGCACGCCTCCTAATCTCATTTCTCAGAATGAAATTGATTAAAATAAAATACAAAAAATACTTTTAAATCTTTCGCGCTATTATTGTCCACCGAGAAAAGAAAAGGTACTGCTTATGTATTGTAAATGAACCTTATTTACATAGATATAGATATACAAACGATTAGTGGATTTTTAGTTTATTGCTAATTATAAATAAACCACATTAAATTAGACCGTGATCTTCGAAAAGGCTTAGTTTTAAATCATACTGAAGCCCATAAAAGAGAAATGGACTTGATCAGTTGAGTTTTTTGGCAGTTATCATGACCACGCCAGCTTTCATGCATACATTTCACAGCCGGACGTCCACGGAATAATTTTTTTAAACATTTTTTGTAATTATTTAAATTGATATTTTAACGTTTATTACATGTGTGATTGAGGTCTCATTATTAATGTTTAAAAAAATTAATATGCGCTTACATTTGTAAAATATATGATGCTTACCCGCTTTGCCCGATCGGCTTACTTACTTTGAGCAAACGGCTTACCTGCTTTAGGTCCTTTTGTAGGACAAAGCGGGTTTTTTGAATGTTTTTTATTTTCGATAATAAATAATTATAAAGTTTCAAATAACGCAATAATCATTTGTTATTTTAAAGTTCAAGATCTATAAGATATGAGATTCCCTTATTAGATATAAAAAAAAAAACTTGGAAAAAAATATTTTGTATTTAGACTACAAGAAATTTTTTTTTCAGTGCGGGATGCAAAATAACAGAAATCTGAGAATTTTCGGTATTTTTTAAACAAGTCAGTTATATTTTGCACCAACGTTACCACAAGTCTCAATCCTCGATAGAAAAATTGTTGGGTAAAATATGAGTTATCATGTTTTGTAAATAGTAAAATACTTTGTTGAATTCATAAAATTCTTGAATGGCAAACTTTATCTCGATGCAAGAGTAAAATTTTGAAGAATAGATTCTTGTTAAATCAAGTAGTTTTTATTTCAGTACACTGATAAAAGGTTTTAGTACGGAGTACTAAACTAATTTAGTAAAAAAATTTTTAGTCATTTATTTGGGAGAAAAAAATATTTTTTACTTATCAATATTATTTGTTACAATTTAATAAATTATTTTTTTATTCTAAATAAATTATATTTATATAAACAAAGCCTTAAAACATAGAAATAAATATTTGTTTTCACTAAATATTATTTAGTAGTACGTACTAAATATTTCTTTGGTAAGTATTGTCGGTAGATGGCAAAGCTTTAATTCCAATGTGATACATACCCTATTCACTGACTCAGATTATTTTATTCAATTCGATTTTGGGAGATTTATCAAACCTTTGAAAATACACATACTCCCAAATGGCTTATATGTTATTTCTCAGTGGAGTTCAGTCCAAATTTTTCAATTTGTCTGTTATTGATATGTTAAACGCTAATTTAATTTTAAATTTTATAAATGTCTCAAATAAAAAATTATAATTGAATAAGAAACTTTTCTTTATAATACCTTATATTTTTACTTAAAATTATTTATTTTAATTATTTTGATTTATCTTGAGTAACAAAGTTAAGTTATACGGTAAAATTAGTTACTAAGCTAATTTCTTTAATACCAATAAACGGTTTATTGAGAGTACCAATAAATAATTTGTTAAATACTACTAAATATTTATTTGGTGAAACTAAATGGGCTTTAATGACTGATTTAGTACCTATTACTAAATATTTGGTAATGAAAGGTTTGTTACTAAATCATTTAGTAACTATTACTAAATCTTATTAAATAAAACTAAATCCTTCTATCAGTGTAGAAAAGTTTTTGAGCGTTTTGAACTTGAATATAACAAGAGTTCCAGAGATAGCCTGCATAGTTAACCATATCCAAGATTTTTTACTTATTACAATAATAAAAAAATTAGGAAAACAGTTGACCCTGAAGGCCATGCCTGCAATTGTCCGCTAATTCTATACTTAAGCGCTCAAAATTGCACTCATTACGTTTTCGAGCCCTTCGAGCTCAAAAATATAATTTTCGGATCATTTTAAGCTCTCCGAGCTCAAAAATTTGATAGAAGTTCAATAGAACACTATTTTTTGAGTTTTCAAACCGCAATAACTTTTGAATGAATGAACCGATTTTCACACACACATACATACACACATACGGACATCATCGCGAAAACATTCGGGGAAGCTTCCTAGGACCTCAAAACGTCAACATCCGTTGAAAACTCGACTTTCGAAAAACGGGGTAAAATCAATTTTCAATTTTCTTAGCGGGAAGTTAAAAATTTTAAAATATATAACTTTAATGACGATTTTGGAGAAAAGCCTTTCAGAATTTTACAACTATTTTTGGCAACAAAATCTTTTTATTATGGAACAAAATCACTTTGTTATAACACAATTAGAAAAGTAATGGCACCAAAATTATTTTACTGTTTTAATAAAATGATTTTGTTAGGACAACAGATTAATTTAGTCATGTTAAAAAATAAATTTCTTCAATACCAATAAACGATTTGTTGAGTACCAATAAATTATTTAGTAGACACTACTAAATATTTATTTGGTGGAATTAAACGGGCAGTAATGAATCATTCAGTAACTATTACTAAATCTTATTAAATGGAACTAAATCTTTCTATCAGTGTACAATTGTCTAGAGAAAAAATTTAAAAGTTATTTAAAAGTAATGGAGTAAGACTGCTTCTTAAAAAAATCCTAAAGTTTAATGTTTTCTAACGGACCAAATTGAACGGTTCTACTGACGTTTGCATTCCCAAAAATTACGGTAAAGAGTAAGATCATTGCCCAATTCAATTATCTACAACATTGCGCCAATTTCCGCAGATAGACATCGTAGGCACGATCCACGACTCACGACTAGAGACCTAAAAATAATTTTATAGTTTCCACCGCAGTACGCTCTTTTCGTCTGCAATAAAAATGAAATAAATCAATAACGAAAATATCAATTTAAAGTTATTATTCAGAGTGATGAAAAATATAAATTAAAACTACCAATGAAGTTTTTTTTTCTCTGAAATAGAGTAAGATTAAGTTAAAAAAACTATATTATCGCATTTGGGGATTATCGAATTGAGAATTGAAAGGAAATGGAATGTCGACGAGCGTCAGTGTCCCCCAGACAATTTCTCGACCTGTACAGTGCATAACCCACGGGAATTTCTCATTCACCTTTATAATATTTATTCCCTCTAAATGAAAATCTATGAGCGTTCTCTCTCTCTTCATCGGCGAAGAAATGATTAAAAATTTAAATAAAAATACAGAATAAAATGAGTTTGAGTCTGAGACGGAACTTTGATAGAAGAAATAGAGATTGAGATTGATATGAAATAAAAGTGTTAAACACCATCAGCATCCGGTGTGTGTCCTCCAGATCATCACCATCTCATTCTCCGGAGAAGTGAACCGACGTTGAGATTTTAGTGAATCGAAAGGTCGCTTTTAAACGAATTGCTCTTTGAGGCATCCAACCGTGATTTTACCGCAATCCACTCACCGACTACTCACTATTTTCCTCTGGATCTCGAACGCTTTCAATCCTCCTCGAGGTTTGTAGATGCACCTCTGATCGTGAGAAATGGTGACTTTTGTTGGTCCTCGTCTTATCAAATACGACATACGTCAGCATCTGGCTTTTATTCTCCTATATATAAATTGTTTTTCATCATTCCATTTTATGTTTTGTTTATGTCTTTGTTCTATATTCTCATCGTCTATATTTTAAGTTTCTTCGGGATTTTACTTTATTTTTTATCTCGCTGTGTCACACACGTCCCGGGTTTTTCATTCTCACTCTATCTCTGTCGTTTATGCTCCGACGGATGCGATAAATCCACTCCCCAGTGCTTCTGCGATTCATTCGTTCTACCTTGCTGGAGGATTCTCTTCTCTACTCGTATATAACATCTGAGATGGCCCGATGCCACACTGAGTAAACTGCAAATCTCACTGGACAGTTACATTACTCTTAAAATATTAAAATAACGTTAAGATTTTTATTACCTGCTCACTTTTAGATCCTTTTTTAGGACGAATTTAGGGATGCTAGGAGTCATAAAACCGAATGATGTCTTCTGATTTTTAACCTTCCAGACAGATTCATTGGAAGCTCGGAAATAGACTTATTCATGGTTTTACTAGATTTTGTAGAAATGTAATTTCTAAAATCATAAAAATGATTCCGTTGAAATAACAAAGGATGAGATTACAGAAAAATATGTTGCAGTTACAAATTAGCTTTTATAAAGTCAAGGAGAGAAGTTCACGCGGTTAAGCATTCAAACTAGTATCAAATGTATTAAAGGAAAATAAATATATATTTGATAGAGTATTGATTAAGGTAAAAATTACATTCCGAAATAAAGTCTGAAACTAAATACTAAATGTTATGCTGATAAAAAGCTCAAATACAATATTGACAAAAAAAATCTGGAAATCAGTTGAGTGCGCAAGCCAACCCTAAAACATTTCGCTAAGTTTGAATTTGAAGCGTCTTAAAATGTATTTTTTGGTTAATATTTGATCTTTTTAAGCTCAAAGCACAGTTTTGCAGGCCTCATAAGCGAAGCGGATGAGGTTGTGCTCTACACTCGCCTTACAAAAATCAAGCGATTTGTTTAACTAAAATTGTTTCTATTTATTTTTTATCGCACTTGTACAACAATATTTACACAGAAATATCATGGAGAAACTCTAGTTTTAACACTTATGACATTTTGGTTCTTAAATAAATAAAAAAAATTAAGAAAACGGTTGACCCTAAGAGCCATCCCTGTAACTTTCCGCTGATTTCATACTTAAGCGATCAAAATTGCACTTATTACGTTTTTGAGCTCTTCGAGTTCAAAAATTTGATAGAAGTTTAATAAAACACTATTTTATTAATTTTCAAACCGCAATAACTTTTGAATGAAAAAACCGATTTTTACGTGATTGGTAGCATTCAATGCAGTTTTTTAAGGATAATAAAGAATCTTCAAGACCAAATTGATCGAGCTCAGAATTTTGAAGTAATTCCAAAAAAAAAAGCTTTTCTCGGGTTTCTTTCGTCAACGATAACTCACGAACAAAAGGACCGATTTTGACCGGCTTGGTGGCGATCGATGTGTTTTTTTTTATGTTAAGAGCTGAAAAGCATATTAAGATGGCTTTCTGGAACCTCAAAACGTGGAAATCCGATGAAAACTCGACTTTTGATAATCGGACTGAAATTAATAACTTACCTTTTCCCTTTTCAATTTTCAATTTTCTTAGCAGGAAGTTAAAAAAAATGAATTTACTTTGTTTGCCATCTGCAGTACAGTATGATAATCTTTGTCACGACAGCAAATTTTCCGTTTTCGACACGAGTCTTAATATTTTCTTTTTCAAGGAAACAAATGGTACCATATGGGCTTTTCTTGCATGAGCTACTTTTTCACCAGCAACCTATAATTTGTCTACACCTATCACAAACTTCTCTCTCTTATAAATAAAGGGGTTGCGCACACTTACCCGCGGCGCACAGTTACCCCTCGTAACTGGATTATAATACCTGTTTGTAGTTACAATAGAGTAATTTTGTTTTTATTTGTAGCTAACATTAGAATTTACTTAGTTTCGAATTCATCATCACAGCATCGTACAAAGTACAGTTCAAATTTCAGTATACTCAAAGACAGTTTAAAAACCCAATCTCAATAAAAAAAAAATTCAATTTGGACTTTGATTTATGAGAAACTTGCCAATAAAGAACTTCAGCTAATCAACCATGAAATTGAACGAAATTTAAATGCAAAACTTGTTTTGAAATTCATGAGTACGAGCCCAGAACGTGTCGATTCAACACAGGGACTCTATATCTAAGGTTAATCATTTTGCTGATGTACACGCGCGCGGACATTATCACGGAAATAGTTAGAATAACCACCTTAAATCAAGAAACGTTTACTGAAAACTTGAGTTGGGAAGGAAAAAATCAATAATTTCTTCCTCTTCAAAGTTAGACAGTTTTGAAATTCATGTCGTGTAAGAAAATTTTCTAAAATGGCCACATTTGAAAGAAAAATTGACTTGATTCAAGAGAAAAATTTTTAAACCACCACAAAAAAAAAGAAAAATAGAAAAATTACAGTATATAATGTAACGTGGCGCTTCGTGATGAAAATTGGAAAAATTACAATGTCAGATTGTAAGTATCACAGATTTTATAAGAATTACATTGTAGAATGTAATACTTATATTGAAAGCTCTGAAAATTAACATCCAAAGTTTGAATTTAGAAAAATGTTATTTCGAACTGTAATTTTTTTAGTTTTGAATACAATAGGACACTTACTACTATTTATAATGTAATTTTTCGTGTTTTCTTTTTTCCGTGAAGAAAATCATTTAGGAGAACTCAATCATCTTTATTTAAGTAGAGAAATTCTTGAACTTAGAAATTTTTTTTGGTTCATGTGAAGAAAAAATAATTTTTTGTCTTCTTGTTTTAACTTGAATTTCTTAAAAACAATAAAAAAATAAAGGTCAGGTCAATTTTGACGTTGAAGGTCTTAGAGGACCTCCTTAAGGTAGTTGGGCCCTGTAAGGCATATTTCAAGGAAATTGTGAAATGTTTTTTTTTATTGAAAGATAAATATATTAATAATTCATCACCAAAATTTCAGATCAGAGGTACAGAGAGATGGTAAAGTTAGTATGAAATTTTTTGCAACACTCGAGTGGTAGAGAAGATTATTTATTATAAAGTAACTAGGTTTTTTAGAATTTACAATATTGCAGATGAAAATAAGAGAAAATTATCGAATTATACAATTTGTGAGCGATATCTTTGTTTATTCAAATTATGTACAATTTTTATTGCCAATAGCTTTGATTTGTGATAAAAGTAATTAAATTATTATTAATTGTTATTATTTTCAAATTAAGTGTCTTATTGCAACATAATTCAAGCCTTTTTTTCATCGATAGACAAGGTACAATTGAAGTTAAAAGATTAAGGTTCCTTACACAATTAGCGTGACTATTTAGTTTTACATTCTACGCATGGTAATGACGATCGAATGCTATCGGTGTTATACCATACATGCACGCAGAAAAAAATTTTGTTAAGATAATCTAAGATATGTTGTGATAACAAATGAATTTGTTAACATAGGGATAACAAATCATATGTTAAAATAACAAAATTTAGGATATAACAAGTTATTGATATGTTATAACAACAAAACAGTTTTGTTAGTATGGCAAAATCTTTTAGTTGATTCGACAAAATCCTATAGTTGGTATAACAAATTTTTTTGTTGAAATAACCCATTGAGTATCATTATACACAATCATTTTCGTGATAAGCTTTTGAGGATTTGGAAAATATTTTGGCAACAAATTAGTTTTGTTACTGTAATAAAATCACTTTGTTACAGCAACAAAGTCATTTTGTGACAGCAACAAAATGATTTTATTAGTGAAACAAATTGGTTTTGTGATTGAACAAACTGGTTTGTTAGTACAACTTGAAACATTTTGTTAATGCAACTAATATGAATTTGTTGCTATAACTATACTCATTTGTTACCACAACATATTTTTCATTTATCCCGTCTTTTGTTATTTCAACAAAATCATTTTTATGCGTGTGACATACTACCATAGAAAACCATCGTTCGCTATTGTATAAATTTTGTAAATTTTTCCAAACTGCAGTCCATCACTTTTGTCAATTTGTACTAATGTTATTGACTAAAAAAAAATTGTAAAAAAAATAACATAATTCATTGAAGCAAAAATATCGTTTACAAATGATTTAATTTGATAATTTACTTCAATTTTTATATGTAATATTATAAATCCGAAAAAATCTAGTTGCTTGATGATAAATAATTTTTCTGAACCGTAAATGTTTAGTCGTTGCAGCTTAATTTTGTGCTAATAAGGTTACATGAAAATCATGTCCCTGCCACATGATTTTTTTCATGCTACCACAACATGATTTTTATGTAGCCGAAACATAACAAATCATGTGGCTGCAACATGATTTCATCATGTTTATTTACTAAGACTGCATAATGTTGCATTTACTATTTATTTTTTTCAGTGGATAGTCGGTAAGAAAGGCAGTACTAGCGAGTGATAAGCAAAGAAATAGCACAAACTATACGTTACGAGTGAACTACCTTAAGTAAAATTTACTTGATTCAAAAATTTTTCTCTTAATCGGGTTAATTTTTTTTTTTTTTTCCTGTCTAAGTATGGCAAAGTTTTACATAAAGCTATATAAGAGCATACTAAAATAATTTCACGGGTAGTGTACAAGACCAAAGTGGACATAATTTAATACATTTAGCACCTGACCTTCCAGCAATTCAAGGAATAATTCAACACATTAGTTATTTTTAGCAAATTTACGCATTCATTAATTGATATTTTAGGAAACGTGGTTCGAAATCCAACAGTACTATCGTTTTAACACTCTGAATGACTCTGATCGGTGTTATAAATAATTGTGTCAATAATTTATAATAGATTTATTAAATTGGCGCCGAAATAATTCCATTAAACTGGCGCTGAAGCTCTAACAGAGCGAGGCAATTTATTCATCACCTAGACTACTCTAGTATGCATACTTACAGCACAAGCTCAAAATCCAGCGTAGCCTTTTAGCTTCGACGCTTAATAATAATCAAGGTAACAATCCTGTAACACTTGATTCCGTGACTTCAATATTCAGGCCTCTGTTACAGAGCTTATATTAATGCGTTACTATCGATCTAATCTTCTTACGATTGAGCTTCATCATTGCTCTTATGAAGATCTGTAGTTAATGTAAACTAATGGGTTTCAATTATTTATATGTGGAAATTCAAGTTTGATTTTCTCCATGTTAGACGGTTCTGCTGTTCATAATTTGCTCTCAACTTTTCAAAGTAGAGTCAATGTTTCAAAACTTATCAATCTTTAAAATTTTTTCCTTTGGGTCCGCGAACTTTCAAAGTTACTGTCAACTAATTCTTCGCGGCACCCTGAGAGAAAGAATTTATTTTGAAAAAGTAAGCCACGTTGGGATGAAAAATAAATTTGTCGGAAGTTTTCAACAATCTTATTTTCTAGCTAGAGAAATAAAAAATGTTCTTGTTCAAAAAAAATTTTCTAGATTTGGGAAAAAACAATTTTGGATAAATATTTCTTCAGCTAAAGAATAAAATTGTTGAAAATTTTCAACAAATTAACTTCTTGTCACAACAACGCCTATTTCTTTAAAAAGAAATTTTTTCATCGTAGTGTAATAATAATATTTATTGAAACAAGGCTTGTCTCTTTCCAAGAAGTACTTGTTAGTAATGATAACGATACTGCACATAATTGTTTCTACAAATCAATAGAGGGCGGTAAGCTTATACAGAAGGCTGTAATGACATATCAACTTTGTCACATCGCTATTACTGTCTTTACACTGGTATAGTTCTATTCCATAAACAGTTGCGGACAATACCCTCAGTTTCTTCGTATAAACACTTATCTTTCATAGTATCTACTGACGCACGCAAAAAAAGTTTGTTGGGACAACATAAGACATGTTGCGATAACAAATGAATATGTTAGCATAAGGATTACAAATCACATGTTATGATAATAAAGTCTAGGTTATCAGTAGCAATTTGCATGTTACTATAGGTTTGTTATCATAGCAGAATCTTTAAGTTAATTTAACAAAATAATTTTGTTATCTTAACAAAACGATTTTATTAGTACAACAGATTAATTTTGTGACTTAACAAACTGATTTGTTACTAAAACTTTATTCATTTTTTCGGAAAAAAATTATCATACCTAACCATGCCTTTCATTTATGATCAGGCCTGAAATTAAACATGATCATGCCTGTTCATATCTGAACAATTATAAACAATCTATATATAATGGGCTTTCAGACCTGATGATCATGCATTAGCGGGGATAAAAAATGACTATGTCTGACTAGGCCTGATCTGGCATGGTCATATTTCATGTCTGATCAGGCTTAAAGACTCATGCTTGTTCATGTTTGATCAGGTCTGATCATTTCTTCTCGGGTTGTTAATTTAAGGGAACTAATAGATTTATTGCTATGAGTATACTAATTTATTACTTTGCATTCTTTTGTTGTTTTAATGGGTTAAGAGTAGTCCGAAACATGAAAAAATGAGAATTTTCAATCGTTTTTGTTTGCCAGTAAATCATTTTATTTTATAAAAGTAATAATATTGCATCGTTATACCATGTTTTGACTTGATTTCACGAAAATTTGGAAAAAAATGAAAATTAGATTTTTGGCAAAGGTTTTTACAAAAAAATTAAAAACCTCGCGGATTTTTTTTTTTTTTTTAAATAGTTGTATTTGAAAAAAAAAATCTTCCGTTCAAGACCTTGTAAATTATATCTCGAAGATCTGTCTAAAATTTCATCAAGATCGGTTGAGTAGTTCTCGAGAAATCGTGGATACCGTTTTTAAAAACATAGTTTTGAGAAAAACGCGCTTAAAGTTTTGAGTTTCAATACAACAGCGTCTTAAGCGCGCAACTTTTTAAAACTGTATCTCCGAAACTATTATTCGGATCGATTTGAAACTTTAGGACAATATTCTAAAGATGTTGTAGAATTTAACAAAACATTAAGAAAAAAAATCGATTTTTTTAAACCGTGAAACCCATATAAATCCTTAAAAAAAATTTAAAAGAAAAGAAATCGATTTTTTGAAAATTCTGACTACCCCTAACCCCTTAACAAAATCGTTTTTTTTTGCATTACATTCTTCCATCGATAATTCATGATTTTCGGTAGTCTAATAGTGACTGCAAATTAGTATTAGATATCATTAAAATACTAAAAATAATGACCATATTAATTATAAAAACATGAGAGATAAAGTATAAAAACTATAGAAAATGATCTTGGTTACTTTTAACATACAATTATATTTTCTTGTACACAAACTTTGACACCAATTCATAATCACACAACTTTGTATCAAACAACGTTGATCAAACAATTTAATTCTACGTCACTGTTTATCATGTACTTTCGTATCTCATCACGTCAACGTAAAAAAAAAAAAAAAAAAAAAAAAAAAAAAAAAA
>JZSA01003323.1:0-32993 GCA_000956155.1 Cotesia vestalis
ATTGGAAAAAAAAAAAAAAAAAAAAAAAAAAATAAGTAGATAAAGCGCACATTAGTCAGCCGTAATAACTATCTTTTAAAGAATTTTATTCTCTCGATTTTCTCTGACTAATTATTACCTAGGCAATTATTCTAGCTCGTTATCTGACCGCAGAGTGTTAACGAGATAACCGATAAGAAAATAGTGGTCACGTCGATGGCCGCAAATATATAGTGTTAGGTATATACAGTGAGCGCTTAACAAGTTAAGTCCACCGGACTAATTTTGTACGAATTAACAAAAAACCGATCGTTAGATTTAACAGTCCAGATTTGGTAGCGTTAGACTCGTCGATTTGTTTTTATAATCTCGTCAGTTTGTATAAATGTAAACTATTTGGGAAAAAAAAAAAAAAAAAAGAAGAAGGAATTGATTCAATTTTATTTATTTTCTTTCCGTCACGAGTTATCATCTATTATTACACATTCCACAATCCTTCGGTGATATTTTAGGGTGACACAGAAAATTTATATACGGGTGCATATCGGTTCACCCAGTATGTTAATGCTATTTCAGGAATCACTCCGATATAATGCCTTTGGATAATATATCATGTAACAGTGACACGTTGATATTTAAATATATTCGAAGTTCTTTTTATTTTTCAGTCTGACTATATATTAATGATGGATATCATGACCAAGCGGTTGTACAGCGATCCTACGGTATTATGATGGACATATTTTATTCATGACGCTATCGTTTATAGTGTGTAATTTAAGACATTAATATCAATTAATTTGCTGTCAAAGGTTGTTATTATTGCGCTTACATTTCTACACTAACGATAATAATTTTGTTGAAATAGCAAAATACGGTAATACAAAAAAATGTATTTTCTTGATCCCCTACCCGAAAATACGCACTTTCTGGCAGCTCTTCGCTCCAGAAAGTACGATTTTTGTGGCTTACTTGAATTACAGCGCGCTCTGGCGGACTACGTTTTTTTTTCTGGCTCGCTAGTACAATAGCTATATTCACAAGTATGCTGTTTACTATATTCATTCGCTTGTCAAACTTTTGGAGGTTGTGAAAGTGCGAAAGTGTTAATGGCCAGTTGTGCTAATAATATTGATATGGATGATTCATCATCTGATGATTCCTTGGACGAGGAGGAGGTTTTGAGGAATTTTGATCAAGAAGCTCAAGAAATTGTCCGCACCAAGACAATTTATTAATTTATGTATTTTTTATTCTCAATTTTTCATTTCAGGATTTAATGATCGTGCAACTAATTGTAAATTATTGATGATATATTTTTTTAAGCCCGCCCCGACCAGCAAAACCTCGGCTTCGCCTCGGCTCTGCAAAAGTCGGGCGGCGCCTCCCCCGCCCCCGCGTGTTTCCGTATTTTCGGATGGGGATCAAGAAAAATAGTATACAACCCATGGCCAAAAAGTTGGATGCTCTAACGCATGGAATATAGATGCCTCGGCTTCGCCTCGGCATCTATATCCCACGCGCCAGAAAATCCAACTTTCTGGCCTAGGGTCGTAATATACTATTTCTAGAAACAAATATGTTTGATCATAGCAATAAATTGCTTGTAGAATAAATATTTTTTTATCAAGTTGAACACAAAAAATTGTGTTAATAATTTTTTCTTCAACAAATTTAGTGTTAATTCAAAACTATCTGTATGTAACGATAAAATAACTCATCTGGCAAAATTCTTCATCAGTGTTGAAATTGATGTAAAAAAAATTATTTAACTAGGTTAATGATGATTATTATTATTATTATTTTATATTTTTAGTTTTTATTGGCTGTCCAGTCTAATACAAAAATTTTTTCGCTAATTTTTCGTAATATTTTTAACCTGTATTTCCCTCCAGGTATAAACAATTTATTGTCAATTCATATCTAACTTTTTCATCAAAGATAAATTTGACTGAAAAGGCCAATAAAAACTAAAAATATCAAGTATTATAGAACCAGTCTTTAGAAAAAGTTAATATCAAAAATTATAATTACTGTTGTAAATTAAATTAAATTAATTTTTTACTATTACTTAGCTGATTTTAGTGTTATAATTGAATTTATTTGTTGCCATAACAAAATTAACTTGTTATTGTCATTATTAGTTATTCAAACAAAATGATTTAGATATTTCAACCACAACATTTGTAATACAAACTAGCAATTTTGTGTTACAACAACAAAAATATGATTTGTTATTACTGAGCTAATATTGTAATTTGTAGTAAATTTCCATTTCTTATCCAATAAGCATAGGAAAAAATTTTTTCCAACTCCAGAGTTTTCTATCGCGTTTTACAAGCTTGATAAATATTTTTCGTTAATAATAGAACGATCTACTATAATAATCTCTTGTGATTTTTAATGAATATACTCGTTTAAAGGTTAGTTATGATTAAATTTAGGCATGTATTGAATTTTTAGGTTTTCGGTGAAATTATTATCATTCCAATAAAAATTTCTAATTTGCTCCATAAATTAACTTATTCGTAATAATAATAAATTATGAAATATTTCACGCACTTGTGATGATAATCAGTAATAACTTTCGAAGTTAAAAATTTTAATTGCAAATTCATAAACGGTTTTTATTTTTAATTTAATTTTTGGTTATAATACAGTAAAAATTATATATTCTTCTATCTATTTAGAGAAAATAGAAAATTTTTGTCGAATTGAAAATAATTTCACCCTATATGATAATTTAAGACGGGCTACACTTTAACCTTGAATAACTTTTGAAAAAGTAAATTTATCAAAAAATTATAAGGCTCGTCTTCTCTTCACCTTTTTTCTGAGATTGTTCAATTTTATTGAAATAATGTGAACTACGCTTCTCCCTACGTTCCTTGTAAAACGAGATAGAATCTTCTCAAGTTTAAGAAAATCTTATTTCTTATTGATTGAGTAGAAAATGAAGAATTTTATCTCTTAATTTTCAAATATCAATCTCTGACAAAATTGCAAAATTTTAAGACATCCTGCCTTACGTTCAAAATATCAAATTTAGACTATATTTTTAGGTTTTAAAAAACTCCTCCAAAATTTTCTAAGCACTCGACTTCATAAGCTACGAAAAATTCAAATTTTTTTATCCCTATATTTCATAATTCTAAAATTTTTTCATTTTTTTTTTTTTTACAGATAAAACCACTTGAAGAGCCTGTTTTTATTATTCCTGTCAATTCGGTGGACCAAAACTGCGGATTAATCAACAAAACCAACAATCGAAGCAAGTTTTAATTTAAACGCAGTGTTGAATAGGATACCGATCGACCGCGAAAAATCAAGGTATCTCGAAAAAGTGGTTTAGCATCGAAGAATTGGTGCGGGTATTCGAATCGTAAAAATTTTCACAGTTGCAGATTGCAAGTACCCACTTTAATACATCGCGTATTTTATTTTTAACTCACAGACGTACAAATACAAATACTCATCCCACTCGTAATTTCTCTTTTTATTTCACTCGATTTTCTCACTCGTACGCACTCGCTGTTTCGCCTCTTTTTTATTATATACGTGAAAAACTCATACGTAGCTCTGGCGTCGGTGATAGCAATGGTGGTGCAGTTCTAAAAGAAGAAGTGAGATACTTGCTGAAATAGAAATAAAAATAAAAATAAAAATGGTGTACAAATGTTGGACACTAGAAAATTGGTCACAGCAAAAATGCGCTCTAGTGAATTGTGTGAAAGCACTACGACAATTAAACGCCGGGGAAAAAATTTACTAGTTTAACTTCCCCGGGTTAGTACAGTGACGCTACTAACAGGCGGCGGCAGCAGTAACGACCGTGTTAATAAAAGTAAATAATAGTTTTCTTTTTTTTTTTAACGAAAGACTAGATAAATAAGTTAGAATGATCGACTGTCAAACGTGATATTGAGTAATGCGATAAGCTAATACATTAATGTCTGACGGAGTGGGAAGCAAACATTGATAAATGACGGCAATGGATCATATTCACGTGAAAACTAAATTTGTGTCGCGTAGTGCGAGCAATTCAAGCAAAATGGCTTGCGAAAAGGCGACCAAGAGACTGAAAAGTACTTTGCTGAAAGCCACAAGGCTTGGCATTACGACCGCTGAAGTGGCGGGACTTGCGTCTGCTAAAAGACTCATACCGCAGCGGGACCACGGATGGAGGTTAGCAGTGTTTATGATACTGATGTTTGGCGGTGGTGTTGTCGTCGCCCTGGTCTGCATGGCTAAAAATGGATGCTCGAGACTGGAAGATATTGTAAGTTAATTCATAATTTGGCTTTTACATACAATTTTTTTTTTTTTTTATGAAATAGAAATTTTTCTTACCTGCTTTGAAAATTAATATTTTTTTAAGGAAATTATTCATTTTGGTATAATTTTAGAAAGTAAAGTTTTTGTTATTTTCAGATTTTCATATTTTCAAGACCTTAGTGTCTATTATTTTCCAAAGTTTTGTTTGGTTTTGCAACCACCCTTTACGTTTTTATTTTTGGTCTGAAACACTATCGAACCAAAAAAATCTTTTAATTTTTGGATTAAATCTTATCAAAATAATCTTAGATTTCTCGTAAATAAAATATTACATTTCGAGGGCAGTAAAATAAGGAATGTCTCAGATCATATGTAACTGTTGACCGAGGTGAAGCCGAGAATTCCTGAATTTCCTGTCAAAAAAATTTTATACAATTTTGTTATAAAATCAGTGCTTTACGAGAAAGATGGAAAAAACTAATAAATTTGAGAAAAATCAATCACAAGGGGGGCTGCGGGGGCGTTAACTATGAAAAATTCCCGTTTTCAAACTATAGCTCCTATCGACTTCAAATTTGGTAGGAATCTTCTGTAAGAGATGTACAAATAATCTATCAATTAATTTTACGATATCTCACCCCACAGAAGGTTGCGGGGATAGGTATTAACAATGAAAATTTTTAATGTCCAAGCTATAGCTCCTATAGACTCCAAATTTAATAGAATTCGTCTACATGTGGTAAAAGAATGATTTAAGAACGGATTTTACACCGAATCACCTCCAATAAAAATCGCGGGGGTGGGTGTTAACAATAAAAAATCTTAATTTTTAAAATATAGCTCCAAAAATCTGCAAATTTGGTAAGGATCTTTTATTTGTCATGTAGAGAATATTTCATTACGGATTTCAGTAAATTCTACTTCCGATTTGATGGAATGTGGAACCTGTGCAAGTCAAAATAATACTCCAATTGAATTTCAAGTCTAGATCTAAAATTACAATTCTATAGAGTGCCTTATACACTTTCAAAGAATAAAGATTTGCCTAAAATCTCCAGCTATGGTCGACAAGATAATATTGAATGTTGTGAAGTTATAGATAGTTAAAAAATAAAAATATTAATTTACGAGTCAATTAATTGGGAAATTTTCAAATTTATTCAGCGAGTACTTAGAACTGAAATTAAGAGCCTATTTTTTGTGAGAAGTTTTTTTCACATGTTGCGAACAATACTGCGTGAATGGAGTAAGGAAAAAACAATAGTCGTCTCAAACGAAGCACCCTAGTGTGTATACTATTTTTCTCCTCGACGGAGGCGGAAAATAGCAACTTTGTTCAGCGCAGCGGAACGTAAGTCGACGCTTTCCGCCAGGAGGTGAGGGAAATAACTTTTGAGTTTTTAACTTTTTGACGTTAATTTTTTTTTTCTACCAGAAATAAATATGTTGCATTGATAAACAAAAAATTTTATAAATAATTGAAGGCTCTACTATAAAAAAGGTCTTCTTCAATTTCTTGATCTTTTGATGAGCTTTTCTGTCTATGATTTTCGGTTCGATTAATTACCAAACCAATTTTTACATAATTATACTCGTTAGTATCCGTAATCATATTCAGAAGAGAAAAAAAATAGTTTAATTAAATGCATCATGTTATTTTTCTCCATCAATAGCGATACATGATCACATCTGAAATTTTTTTTACCAACATTTACTTTGGAATAGATAATTAGGGTTTTAAATTCTCTAAACTCAGAAGTATTAAAATGTTTCAAAAATACCTGTAAGATTCATCTTTTTGCAAAATTTTCAATATATAATCAAGCAATATCAATCTAATCGCCTATAATCAATCTTTATTGTAAAAAATAAATAATCATATTGATATACCAAAACGGAATCACTTATCCCATTAAGCTTAAAAGGATATGGATACTTACCCCACAATCTAGCACCAAATGTAGGTTATGATTAACCCCGATCAATTATCTTCCTCATCACATCACTATCAACATCGCTCTGAACGGAGCAACTCAGGGGCAAATCATTCTTTCCGGTCTCAATTTATCGCATCGCAATTCACGTGGTAGTCATCAAAACGTCAAGACGCGTGAATGAACACATCTAAAAAAGCAAATCATAAAACCGGTTGAATTCAAAAGCTTTTTAAAACATCCTGGAGTTAAGTGATGTATGAACACACTCGACGAAATTCAATGGGAGTAAAAGCTCAGGTCAGTAGCTCACTTTAGATCGTTAGGCAGATGTAGGTGGGTTGTAGTACTGGCAAGCAGCAAAGCCCACTTCTCGTTGTGCTGAGCCGCAGGCCACACCAACTGCTATCGTCTGTTCTCAACTGTTCTCTGAATCATCATCACCAACATCACCATCATCATCATCATCACCACCATCATCATCATTATCATCATCATCATCATCATCATCATCAGTGCTACCAACAGCATCAACCCTACCTACCCCGGATCCCTCTTAAACCCGTTGATGCCACTTTCCTTCTCCACTAATACATCCACTAACCATGACCACTAATCGTTTAAACCCGACGGAGCTATCCCTTTATATACATCCGCAAGCGTAATAATTGCTCAGAAAGCTCTTGAAACAATATTTCGTGGATCGTTCTCTCATTCACTATTGGATCGTTTTGTTCGAGCACAGTGAATGCCTGCATCAAAACAACAAAACCAGACTCTAACTGCCTCAAGTATGACCAGCTTGTAATATAACATTATCATTCCATCTTCATCATTAGCAGTGGCTATTATTGCGCTATTGCTTGTACCATATGTTCACTACTCTGCAGTCATTACTCCCGACCGCATTTTGCTCTGTTAGGAAATTCTAAAGGCTCCTACTCTCGATCATATTTCTCTTAAAACATGTCCTGTGGAAATATATCCCGTAGAACAAAACCACTTTTATCCTCCGACAATCGATAATGCTTCCGGTGTAATTGAATAACGTTCGTAGTTATACCTTTTGAAAGTTCTCGGCTATCAGTTGAGATCATGTCAATAATTCCGGGTAATAAGCTGGTTGATAATGTGTGGTAGATCTTTTTTTATAGATAAATTTTAAGAGGAATATCACCGAAGATTATGAATAGTTTATTAGTTTTACTCTGATAAATGAAAGGAATATGGATGGTATTAGATATTGAAAATTAAACTAGTAAAAATGATTCAATTAAAATAGTAATGTCATTCATCGTTTAATTTTGAAACTTGTTTTAATGCTTAAGTGCGCACACCTACTGAATTTTCAATAAGCTCAAGAGAACTAGTAAAAAAATAATTGAGCTTTTAAATTTTTAGGGTTTAGCATTGAGTTTTATGTGATATGATAGTTTTTATTATTTTACAAAAAATACCCTTCAGGTTTCAATAAAAATCGACGTTAATTTAACGCATGAAACTTTGAAGCTTTTTCTATTTATGACCGATTAAATTCTAGTCTAAGCCGAACCGTAATTAGAATTTCCATAAAAAAGCATGGAAGCTTGCATAATTAATACAAAGCTTGAGCAGATTAGTAGTGCATTATTAAAGCAAATCCGATTAGCGCCGTAGTTAAAACGAATAAGGTATTAGGTCTAATCAAATTCCTGCCGACATTAAACACTTATTTTTTTTAATTCGAGTAAGATTTATTAAACAAAGATTTTCATTTTATTCAGTCTATACTAAGAAAAAAAAACAAATAAAAAATTATCAATATTAGAACATATAGGTTGATATGTCCGGGTGTGACTTAATATGCCCACATTAGGCTTGATAATGTCATATGTACCCATAGGTAGTTTTCCAGCAAAGGTAACTTGTAAGAGTTAAGTTTGAAGTGTTAAGTTCTGAAATAAATTGTTTTTACTTTTCTTAGCTACAAATCCATTAGTTCTTTCAACAAACACCTGTCAAGTTGTAATAATAAACCAGTTTGTTACGTCACAAAATTAATAAGTTGTCCGAACAAAATCATTTTATCAAAATAATAAAATAGTTTTTTGCCGTTAATTTGCTCATCGTGTTATAGTAACAAAATTATTTTGTTGCTGTAACAAGGTGACTTTGTTCCATAACAAAAAGATTTTGTTGCCAAAAATAATTGTAAAATTCTGAGAGGCTTTTCTCCAAAATTGTCATTAAAGTTATATAATTAAAGATTTTTTTATTATTGTAACAATTCAAAAATTTTGAATATGGTCCACATGTAGGCTATCCCTGGAACTTTCTCTCATATTCAAGTTCAAAACGCTCAAAAACTTTACCACAGTAATAGAAGGATTTAGTTTTACTTAATAAGACTTAGTAATCGTTACTAAATGATTTAGTAACAAACCTACCATTACGAAATGTTTAGTAATAGTTACTAAATCATTTATTGAAGCCCATTTATTTCCCCCACACGGCAATATTCAAGTTCAAAATGCTCAAAAACTTTTCTATGGCAAAGTTTGTAGCTCTTCAAATTTAAAATACAACTTCGAGCTCGAAAATCTAGTTACTCTCTTTAAAAAATTTTTTTTTGAAAATTTAACTAGCAAAATTATTAGTTATTTTAACAAAATAATTTAGCAATTTCAACAACAACATTTAATATACTAATTGACTGGTTTATGTTGAACCATCAAAAAATTTTTGTTATCTGACATAGTAATTTTCTCTATCAAAAAAATTCACATGAGTATATATGGGAATCTACATAGGAAAATATGGATTCGTATAGGGACTCATAGGAATCCATGTAGGAAGTATAGATTTATATGGGAATCCACATAGGAAAGTATATGGATTCGTATAGGAACCCATAGGAATCCACGTAGGAAATATAAATTTCTGTAGAAATCCACATTGGAACCTATGGGTTCATGGATTTCTGTGTGGGAAATCCACATCAGAAGTATGGATTCCTATAGTGAATTTATATAAGTTGAATAATGAAAACTTGATTTTTGAAAAACGGGGTAAAAATAATAACTTCCCGATTTTCTTAGCAGGAAGTTTAAAATGTTAATCGACATATAGGGGACGGGGGGGCAAAATGGGGTAGGGGTGGCAAAATGGGGTACCCCCAAAATTTCGTAAAAAAAGTTTTTTTTCCAAAAAGCTCTTTTAGCTTTCTAAAATATATTTTAACGTCATTTCCTACAATTTCAGAGGAAAAAAATTTTTTTAATTAAAATACACAAAAAAATTTTTTTTTTTTTATTTTTTTACATGAGGTAAAAGCCCCAATAGATGATCATGTACCAGTATATGATCACTCCATGTATTTGTATACCTATATTTGTGAATATGGATATACAAATACGTAGAGTGATCATATACTGGTACGTGATCATCTATTGGGGCGTTTACCTTACAGTAAAAAAATTATCGGCAAATTTAACACAAATATTTGTGTTACTGACTGTTTTTACACAAACTAATGTTAATTTTACATTATAGTGTGCTAAATCAATACATGAGAATATAAAATTCTACACACTAGAGTGTAATTTGCTACACAAAAATTTTTACACTTTGAACATTGACGAAAAATTTTTTACTATGCAGTTATTTTTATCGTCATTGTGCATCATAATAATTTGTTTTTTTTCACATCTAAGATTTTTTTTTCTAAATTTTCAAGTTCTCACTTTACAGATAAATGATTAAAAAAAAAAAAAAAAAAGGAAGTCATTGGTTCCATGCCAGTTTTCGAAAATCATGTTCTAATCTGATCTCCACATTTTGAAGGTCCTAGGAAGTAGCTCTTAATATTCCTAAGAGGATTTCTATCAGGGTGTGTGTGTGTGTGTGTGTGTGTGTATGTAACCCTTTTATAACTTTTGAACAGCTTGACCGATTTGATCGCGGTTGGTGCCATTCGAAAGGGCTTGACCAAACTTAGATTTCCTGAAAATTTGAACCGATTCGGACTGATAGATTTTAAGAAATGGCAAAAAAACTACAAAAAAAATTTTTTCGAAAAGTGGTTTTCTTAGAATAACTTTTAAACGGCTCGACCAATCAATTCCAAAAACTGATCAGCTTTTAACATCAAAAACCCGCGTCGAACGCCGCCAGTGCGGTCAAAGTCGGTTGATTCGTTCATGAGTTATCGTGAACGAAAGAAAACCGAAAAAAGTGTTTTTTCGGGATTACTCTGAAGTTTTCGATTTGATCAATTAAAACCTGAAAATTACTTATGAGGATGATACAACTGCGTCGAATGCCGCCAACCGCGTGAAAATCGGTTGATCCATTCAAAAGTTATTGCGACTTGAAAAATCAAAAAATAGTGTTCTACGAAACTTCTATCAGACTTTTGAGCTGAGAGAGCTCAAATGCATCAAAATATTATCTCTCTGAACTCAGTGAGCTCAAAATATCACAGAAATTATATTTTGAGCTCAAAAATCTCAAAAATGTCATAAGTACAATTTTAAGCGCTGAGGTATGGAATTAGCGGGAAGTTACAGGGATGGCCTTTAGGGTGAACCGTTTTCCTAATTTTTGTCGTGCTATTACTTTGAACTGCGTGAGAACTATGAGTTTAAAAATTTTTTCACCGAGAATTCCAAAAACTATAGTTTTCAAGAGAACTCTTTCAGTAATTTTCTCAAGAGAACTCTTTTTTTTATCTTGATATTATTTTAACTCAAGCCAAACCCGTCAAAAATTATTACAAAGTTTTAAAATTTTTTTAACTACCTCAATTTTTGTTAGGAGTATATTGCTTCAACTAATAATGTCTCTTTTTTGGGTGATTTGTTCCTCTCTTTGGGTTCTTTCGTAGACTTATCGATAAGAAAATGTTATTTTTTTAACGATATTTCAAATTCGGATGAAGAAATTTTTTTTTTTTCACTTTTTCAGGGAGTACCCCATTTTGCCCGCAAAAAAAAAAAATTTTTTTCTACGGCAACTTGAAATTTGATTATTTTTCTTTAATTACGACTGAAAACGAGAAAAATCATCGTATTTAAGTCCTGAAAATCATAACGATTTCTTAAGTACCCCATTTTGCCCCCCCCCCTCCCCTACGTATATAGAAAACCGGCCATCCATAACCCTATAAAAAAATTTCTACGGCGACTCAATGTAATTAAACGATAGAAAATGACTCTTAAATTAAACGTCAGTAATTTCTCAAAATACCCAACATACTGTCGTCTAATTAGACTGCCAATTTCTCGCGACATTTCACCCGGAATTTCCCAAAATACTGTCGAAATTAATGTAATGTTCAACATCATTTAATTATCATTATAAGCGAACAATATACTAGATCTCGAAATTAAACAGTGTGTTGGGTAATTCCGAGTGTAGAAGTTATTCAGCAGTATAGATACGAATGAATGAATTAATAATAGAGAATCAGGGGGAGGCAGAGTGTGAGTGAGAGATGTAACTATAAAACGTCAGTCGGCAGAATATATATTCTATTCCTGACAGATGACGAGCGTATCCGCGAATATGCATCTGTCCCCCAGGAGTATTATCGCCAAAATTATACCGAAATTATAATGCAAACCTGTCGGGTAATTCTAACAGGTTTACATTAGCATCGTCGTCTCCTCACTCTTGCACCTCAGTTCTGTCTGGTTTTCCCTTCCTTTCTCTCTCTCTCTCTCTCTCTCTCTCTCTTTTGCAGCATTACTGGTAGTATTGTGATTATCACCATTACTATTACTATCATTATTATACATATATTTGAGTATGACAACCAGAGACAAGGAACGAAGTGAATTGCGAATGCGACAAGTAACCCACTGGGGTCACTATCATCGCGTCAGGTTATGGACATTAACCGTGAAAGGATGCCTATGTCGTTATGATGTTGCGCAGCATGACGCTCCCAATGTAACATCGTCTGGTACAACGTCAACATTGCCATCACCATTACCATCAGCACCAACAACTTGTGTGTGTGTGTTTTAGAACAAGGGCCGAAAAATCCAAGAGACGTTTTGCAGCTGCAGGGGCTGAATTTATGCGACAATCGTGTCATTCCCTCAAATACGGACTTTAGGTTATTACCAAGCACAGTATGCACGGAAACAAAAAGACCTTGGGTATCAGGTTTGCATCCAAATCATCCACAGATTTATCCAACCATCATAAAAGTCCAAAGGATTACTTTAGCACCATATTTTAACGCTTAAACTTTGATGGAATTTTTTTTAATGGGCTTGAAGAATGTGAAGTACTTTTTTTCGTTAATTTTAACGATTCGGGTGATTTGGATGACCACAGAAAAGGGTTTACAAGGCAATTAAATGAAATTTATATTAATTTGACTGTAAGGCAGTTTTCGTTTTTTGTATTTTACCAGGGATATTGATGATGAGACAAAAAAAAACTCTTTAAAACATTTCAAAAAATGAACTTTAAAAAAAATTTATTATTTTTAGCTAAGAATTCTTATATGAAACTCATAATTTGTCGTTGCACTTCTTTGTTCGAAAGTATAGTTACTAAAGAATAAAAATATATCCCGCTAGTGAATTTAAAAACATAGATAAATAACATTCAAAAGCATTGTTCGATTTTGACTTGGCGGCATTTAACACAGTTTTTTAAGTTAAAAAAAGTGTCTTTTACGAACATTCATTCCTAAACTCGTCCATACGCCTTTGGCGTGAATTACCACCTAATGTCATCAATGCACTTAGTATCGACACCTTCAAGACAAAGGCTTATCAATTTTTCCATGACCTTGAGCTTAAGGACAGCCTGATACCTGGTACAACTGAGGAAAATCCAAGTCGTTAAAATTGGTGTAATTTGCAGTGTTCTAAATCTAAACTTAGTCTGGTATTTATCTTAAATTCCTTGCTGAGTCGTATTTCATTTCATTTTCACTGATTGTAAATAGCTGATTATTTTTTCTCAAATTTTTTGTTTACACTGTTCTGTTAGCCTCATTTTTAATTTAAATGTTGTTAATATGTCTATGTGGACCTGTTTATACTCTAACATATACTTTATATTACTCTTTTTTGTATTTTTGCCATTTGGCTGTTGCCTTGGCATTCAAATCAAATAAATAAATAAAGTTGGTTACTCAAATATTTTGAAAGTTATTTAAAAAAAACTTCTTTTTTTTTTGTTTTTATTTTTTCAATGTTTTTGAAAGGGCTCGACAGGCTTCAAAACCTAATTAGCTCGAAATCTCAATATAGACTTTCAAAGGCCGTTCATCTCCATCAGTTGATTCATTTTAAATATACACACACAGATAGCAGGAAGTCCAGCCAGAAATAGTCGCAACAGTCACCTAGGATCTCAAAACGTTGAGATCTGATGAAAACTCGCATTCCCACAATCAAATCGAAATCTATAACTTTCCAAAATTATTCATTAAAATACTAAAACTATTGTTAGAAAATCAAATGTAGCCCAGGTAGGGTTTACCAATGCTGACAAATGGCCCAGCCTTGGACCATTTGTTACTTTGCCAAGCCTTGGTAAGTTACCAGTGGCCCAGGCCTGGCCTAAGGCTTGGCCCAATAGTTCGACATTCTCAAGCCGAGCCTTGGGGTACACCACTGGCCCAAGCCTGGCTCGAAGCTTGGCCCAATGGTTCAATATTTTGGAACCAAGCTTTGGGAGATCACAACTGGCCGAGGCCTGGTCCGATGCTTGGCCCAATGTCTCGATACATTTCAACCAAGCCTTGAAAAATCACCACGGACTTAAACCCGGTTCGACACTTGGCCCAATGCTTCGAACACTGATAGAAGAATTTAATAGAATCTAATAAATGACTTGTCAACAAAAAAATTTTAATAAATATAGTTATTAATCGTTAACAAATTATTTTTAACTATCATTTCTTTGTTGCTCAAAAATGTATAAAACTCTCGTAACTGCTCAAAAAATATTTTCCATGTGAATAAAAAATGATAAATTTAATACTGAAACATATTGTGAATATTTTAAAAATGTTTATTTCTCTCCAAAAAAAAAAATATTGAAAAAAATTGTTAACAAGTAAGTTTGTTTACCACTCTCTTATACATATACAAATTACTTCTACAATATATCTATCAGTGAAACTATAGTTTTGGGAAGTCACTGACACCCAAGGCTGGTGACGCTTGGCCCAGGCTTGGTCCAAGCCTTGTCCAGTTGTTCTTTCCTACCTGGGATTGAGCCAAGTCTCAAGCTAGACCCGGGCCAAACTTCGGGTGTCAGTGACTTCCCAAAACTATAGTTTCACTGATAGATATATTGTAGAAGTAATTTGTATATGTATAAGAGAGTGGTAAACAAACTTACTTGTTAACAATTTTTTTCAATATTTTTTTTTGGAGAGAAATAAACATTTTTAAAATATTCACAATATGTTTCAGTATTAAATTTATCATTTTTTATTCACATGGAAAATATTTTTTGAGCAGTTACGAGAGTTTTATACATTTTTCAGCAACAAAGAAATGATAGTTAAAAATAATTTGTTAACGATTAATAACTACATTTATTAAAATTTTTTTGTTGACAAGTCATTTATAAGATTCTATTAAATTCTTTTATCAGTGTTCGAAGCATTGGGCCAAGTATCGAACCGGGTTTAAGTCCGTGGTGATTTTTCAAGGCTTGGTTGAAATATATCGAGACATTGGGCCAAGCATCGGACCAGGCCTCGGCCAGTTGTGATCTCCCAAAGCTTGGTTCCAAAATATTGAACCATTGGGCCAAGCTTCGAGCCAGGCTTGGGCCAGTGGTGTACCCCAAGGCTCGGCTTGAGAATGTCGAACTATTGGGCCAAGCCTTAGGCCAGGCCTGGGCCACTGGTAACTTACCAAGGCTTGGCAAAGTAACAAATGGTCCAAGGCTGGGCCATTTGTCAGCATTGGTAAACCCTACCTGGGAAGTGCAATTTTGAGCGCTTAAGTTTGGAACCATCAGCGGGAAGTTACAGGGATGGCCTGTAGGGTCAACCGTTTTCCTAATTTTTTTTCATTGTATCACTCAAAAGCTCTTTTAGAAAATTTAATAGGGGAGCCTGGGGCACGACGGCCCCCTTAAGCGCCCAGGCTTGGTCCAAGCCTTGTCCAGTTGTTCTTTCCTACCTGGGAGATGGCTAAGAGCGCAGACGATGGTATTGGATTTCTCCAGACGTGTCAACATATAATATTCATTCAAGTCAAGTATTTTTAACATTATACATTATACATTTCTGAACAGTGGTAAATAAAAAATTGTTGTGGTCTTGGTGCGATTTAAATTATTTATCGGATGATTCATGAGTAAAATGCACTATGAACTAATTTAAAACTATTAATTCAAATCGAGATGTTTTATCAATTACCGACGATATTTTTCTATCAATGACGGTAATATACCAACAATATTATTTACTAAATGTAAATCAATGAAGATATTTTTAGACCTACATAACGATGAAGTAAAATTGAAAAAAAGTTGTTATTTGCTGAATATACATTGAAATATTCAATACACATAGTGATACTGAATATTTGAATAAACCGCAGCATATGAATATGTGATAGACGTAGATTTCATGACAAATAAAATCAACAATAACATTTGGTTGGTTGATTCAAAGCTAGTAACGAGCAAACACATTGCTGTCTTGTTGTAAAATCATACTTTGGTTCTACATTCTCGGTCCATTTTTGTGTACTTGCTTTTTGAATTAGACACGATCGATTCGAATGAATAATGAAGAAGGACATTAAATCGTTAAATCTTGTCGTTTGTCGTGATGAAATGAATGTAATGATGAGAATTAAACGATGTTATTTAAAAATTGTATACTCTAGTTTCTACAATGAAAATAAATCTGCATTGAATTAGTAATAATATTCTGTTTCGGTTTGATAGTCGAAATAATAATGAAGATTTGGTAAATTTGAATCTACGTATTTAAATTCTTTGTGTTATACGTAAATGATCAGAGTAAGCAACAAATTTATGCTAATAACATTAATAGTAATTTTAATTTTGCAATAATTTTTTATCAAAATTTGAGAAAGAAAAAAATTGTCTACTGTGAAATGCAAGAATAAATTGAAGGAATAATTTTAATCCTAAATTAATCAAAAGAAATTGATTTTATTTATTTTTGGATAAGAGAAATTGATTTTTTTTTTTTAATATAAATGTAATTAAATTATTAAAAATGTAATTCAATATAAATTTGAAGTAACCCGTGTAAAAAAAAAATTGTCATAAAGTTGTCATAAAAGGGTCATAAGCTTATGATCCTAAACGTGACACAATTTAGGACACTTTGATGACAACTTTATGACACCAAGCCGAAATAAAATTTGGTTTTTCGAAAAATATTGTCGCACTTACTCAAAAAAAAAATGTTGTAAAAAGTACGTTTATGACAATTTTAGGAAACTTTAATGAGAATTTTAGGACGCCTTTATGAATTTTATGATACTTTTAAGAGAATTGTAGGACATTTTTATGAATTTCACGATACTTTCATGACAACTTTAGGACAATTTTATGAAACTTTTATGACAACTATAGGACAATTCTATGACAATTTTATGACTAATTTATGACAACTTCAGGACATTTGTGAATTTTAGGATACTTTTATGACAATTTGAGGACAATTTTATGACAATTTAATAAAAGTGTCATAAGGTAGTCCTAAAGTTGTCATTAAAGTCTCATAAAATTGTCCTAAAGTTGTCATAAAAGTCTCATAAAATTGTCCTAAAGTTGTCATAAAAGTCTCATAAAATTGTCCTAAAGTTGTCATAAAAGTCTCATAAAATTGTCCTAAAGTTGTCATAAAAGTCTCATAAAATTGTCCTAAAGTTGTCATAAAAGTATCCTAAAATTGTCCTAAAGTTGTCATAAAAGTCTCATAAAATTGTCCTAAAGTTGTCATAAAAGTCTCATAAAATTGTCCTAAAGTTGTCATAAAAGTCTCATAAAATTGTCCTAAAGTTGTCATAAAAGTCTCATAAAATTGTCCTAAAGTTGTCATAAAAGTCTCATAAAATTGTCCTAAAGTTGTCATAAAAGTCTCATAAAATTGTCCTAAAGTTGTCATAAAAGTCTCATAAAATTGTCCTAAAGTTGTCATAAAAGTCTCATAAAATTGTCCTAAAGTTGTCATAAAAGTCTCATAAAATTGTCCTAAAGTTGTCATAAAAGTCTCATAAAATTGTCCTAAAGTTGTCATAAAAGTCTCATAAAATTGTCCTAAAGTTGTCATAAAAGTCTCATAAAATTGTCCTAAAGTTGTCATAAAAGTCTCATAAAATTGTCCTAAAGTTGTCATAAAAGTCTCATAAAATTGTCCTAAAGTTGTCATAAAAGTCTCATAAAATTGTCCTAAAGTTGTCATAAAAGTCTCATAAAATTGTCCTAAAGTTGTCATAAAAGTCTCATAAAATTGTCCTAAAGTTGTCATAAAAGTCTCATAAAATTGTCCTAAAGTTGTCATAAAAGTCTCATAAAATTGTCCTAAAGTTGTCATAAAAGTCTCATAAAATTGTCCTAAAGTTGTCATAAAAGTCTCATAAAATTGTCCTAAAGTTGTCATAAAAGTCTCATAAAATTGTCCTAAAGTTGTCATAAAAGTCTCATAAAATTGTCCTAAAGTTGTCATAAAAGTCTCATAAAATTGTCCTAAAGTTGTCATAAAAGTCTCATAAAATTGTCCTAAAGTTGTCATAAAAGTCTCATAAAATTGTCCTAAAGTTGTCATAAAAGTCTCATAAAATTGTCCTAAAGTTGTCATAAAAGTCTCATAAAATTGTCCTAAAGTTGTCATAAAAGTCTCATAAAATTGTCCTAAAGTTGTCATAAAAGTCTCATAAAATTGTCCTAAAGTTGTCATAAAAGTCTCATAAAATTGTCCTAAAGTTGTCATAAAAGTCTCATAAAATTGTCCTAAAGTTGTCATAAAAGTCTCATAAAATTGTCCTAAAGTTGTCATAAAAGTCTCATAAAATTGTCCTAAAGTTGTCATAAAAGTCTCATAAAATTGTCCTAAAGTTGTCATAAAAGTCTCATAAAATTGTCCTAAAGTTGTCATAAAAGTCTCATAAAATTGTCCTAAAGTTGTCATAAAAGTCTCATAAAATTGTCCTAAAGTTGTCATAAAAGTCTCATAAAATTGTCCTAAAGTTGTCATAAAAGTCTCATAAAATTGTCCTAAAGTTGTCATAAAAGTCTCATAAAATTGTCCTAAAGTTGTCATAAAAGTCTCATAAAATTGTCCTAAAGTTGTCATAAAAGTCTCATAAAATTGTCCTAAAGTTGTCATAAAAGTCTCATAAAATTGTCCTAAAGTTGTCATAAAAGTCTCATAAAATTGTCCTAAAGTTGTCATAAAAGTCTCATAAAATTGTCCTAAAGTTGTCATAAAAGTCTCATAAAATTGTCCTAAAGTTGTCATAAAAGTCTCATAAAATTGTCCTAAAGTTGTCATAAAAGTCTCATAAAATTGTCCTAAAGTTGTCATAAAAGTCTCATAAAATTGTCCTAAAGTTGTCATAAAAGTCTCATAAAATTGTCCTAAAGTTGTCATAAAAGTCTCATAAAATTGTCCTAAAGTTGTCATAAAAGTCTCATAAAATTGTCCTAAAGTTGTCATAAAAGTCTCATAAAATTGTCCTAAAGTTGTCATAAAAGTCTCATAAAATTGTCCTAAAGTTGTCATAAAAGTCTCATAAAATTGTCTAAAATTCTCATTAAAGTTTCCTAAAATTGTCATAAACGTACTCTTTACAACATTTTTTTTTTGAGTAAGTGCGACAATATTTTTCGAAAAACCAAATTTTATTTCGGCTTGGTGTCATAAAGTTGTCATAAAAGTGTCCTTAATTGTGTCACGTTTAGGATCATAAGCTTATGACTCTTTTATGACAACTTTATGACAATTTTTTTTTACACGGGAATGCAATTGTTACACATGATAAATTCTTAATCAAAAAAGTTTTGTGACTATTGATTATTAATTATACATTATCGAATTTATGAAATTGAACTTCAACAGTAAGTTATAATTTGATAATATTCTGTGTAAAATTATAAATTGAGTAAGCTAAATAATATTTTTAAAATAAGTATTTGAATAATTCAACTAATTAACATTCACAGTTTATTTATACACGGAGAAAAATTAATAATACTACCTACTAAACAAAAATATTTACTTCTTCTATCTGAAATGGTAATTAAATTAATTAGTAACAAAATAACAGGTTGTATCATTGACAATTGTAATAGTTACTATTAATAATGGTAACAATTATTATCGAAAGTTATAATTGTAAATATTAAAAATTATAACTGTTATAATCGAAGATGGTGACTGTAATCATCTCAAATTGTAAAAATTCTGAAAGAAAAAAAATAATATAAATTTACTCAATTAAATCTTTTATTTACATCCATATTTTAGCTATGTACATGCTTTTTTTTAAAATATTAAAATAAGTAATAACACAATTGTTTAAATCCATTTACGATAAGAATTTCTAAATATTAGAGCTATTATTGATTACTTTAAATGATTATTGAGTGTGATTATCAAAATATTAATCATCTAAGATTTGGGTTACTAAAAAAGTCTTATTATTATCAATTATTATTTTTATTACAAGATAAAATAATGGGCCGTCATTTAATGGTTTCATTCTAATTGAATTAATTGTAATACTATCATTTTGATAGGTTGTGCATTGAATTTTTTCAACAGAATGCATAACTTGAACAGGTAAACCGACAAAAAAATATGTACTCAATCTTTATACTCAGTGCATTTTAAAATACGATACTGTCACCTGGAGCAAAGAGTATACTCTCATTAATTACAATTTTTGGCAGGGAAATTTTCATTTGAATAATTATGTAATTATGACTAATAATTAGTTTTAAGCTTCATTGTAACTATTTTAAATTCCCCTTCAAATTTTTTTTTTTTATTAAAAATTGTTTGAGAGTTTAATTATTTAAAAATCATAAGTTTTTTGATAATTGTGTTTTTTAAAAATGTTCATTTTTTGTCAGATGTGATTTGTTTGAAAAATTTTAATTTTTTTTTTTAAATTAAAAAAATTTTTTTTTTTCATTTGGCGTTGAAACTTGTTTTAGACGAATCAAAAGTTTAAACAATTCATATCATAAGCCATTAAAATCAATTTGCTTGTGAAACAATAGCAATTAATCAATCCAAAAAAATGTTGATAAGTTTAACGGCATTTATTTTAAATGTGATTTTTGTATCATTTATGTGTATAGCACGCTTCATAAGCTAAAAGGGGATGAGGTTGTGCTCTACACTTCTTTAACAAAAATTAAGCGATTTCTTGAACTAAAATTGTCTCTATTTATTTTCTATCGCATTTGTAGAACAATATTCACACAAATGTCATGGAAAAACCTTAGTTTCAACAGTGATAATATTCCCGCATGGAAAAATATATATGTGAAAAATATATGCGAATATATATTTACACATATATTTTTTTTGCTCTAAATATATGCAAACTTATATTCCACGATAGATAATAAAATATATGTCTACAAATAATTATTTTTTAGTATTTGAGTATTTCGAAAATTTGTATCCATAAATCACCTAAAAAAAAAAAAAAAATGAACATTAATCAACGCGCTATACCATTGTCTAAAAAAATAAATTTCGTCGTATAAAACAAGTAGCCGTAAAAATGATAATGATAATATAATGAAATACAAAAGAAAATCTTGACGAAAGAAACGTGAGAGACGCTCACGTCTCAACTCTTTCACCTTAAGAAGTTCGTGGCAGTGTAATTTCTCAAGATTTATAGATGCTGTAAATTTAAAAAAAAAAAAAAATTAAATTAAAATAAAAATGGAGTGACACGAAACTCCGTAGAAAGTTGACAAAGAAGACGACGTACCAACTATAAAAAGTGTAAAGAACATAAAATACATATTTCTATATACCTACAATATTTTAACATTTACAAGTAAAGATAGGAAGGAAAGGTTCCCAAGTTGGTGGCGTAGTGGAGCGTGACCGTAGGTCATGTTTATCGCTCAACTTCCGAGACCTAATCGATCTGTTACTTCCTCGTGCCCACCCCTAAAACACACCCTATATCATAGGCTTTCCGTCGGAAGTACTTTCTCTCTCGCTCGTCTTCCTTTTTCCTTTATTTTACTTTATTCATTAATCCTTGATCCCAAAACGTGATGCTTCGACGTTATTTATGTTTTATGGTGATCCACATCAACGTTAGCTGTATACAAGACCTATATTATATACCGCCGTTAAATTTTATTGTCATATCGAAAATTAAAAAAAAAACTCTCGTAAACCACTGCTCTGGAATTTAAGAGTTCTGAATTTTTATTGCAGATAAAAGGAAAGGAATTCAAATTATAATCAACCGTGGAATAACTTTTATTTAACACTACAAATTTATTGGAATTCGAAGAATTTTTAAGGCCGAAAATGTTAATTATGCATTAATGCATAAGGTTACCTTCTAGGCTCAGTTTACTATGAATAAATTTCAACACAAAAATTTTTCTCTTTGATAATGAAAGAAAGAACAGAAAAAAAGGGAATCCTTTTAAAATATCCTAAATCCTTTTCTCAGCGTTGTTTTAGTGTAATTATGGATTCTAGCTCTAATTAACCTAATAACCTCAATATTTATTAATCGTAATTGAATAAATGAACCCCTTTGAATGGATTTGAATTAAGATACCCGCGAAAAATAAGGCCCGTTGGGTAATAAGGCCCAAGTGATAGAAGTGCTATTTAAAATAACCGCTTCTGCTACAGACTTTTCTAGTAGAAGCGTCTATCATAGAAATGTCGCTACAAGTTTATAGAGTCCAGATACAACGTTTCTTGTCTTCTATATTTCATCATCCGTCATATGCTAAAGTAGCGCAGAAGAATTCCTAAAAAACGATTTGAGTAAATATGGTTATCATTTTTTACAATTTTATATTTAATAATTTAAAATTATTGTTCTAATTTTTAACAACATCTTAAAAAGTATTGTTGCTCAATTTAAGTGATGATTGATCTCTAATACCAATTTTATCAAGTATAGTATAAATATTTCCAGTATGTATAACCCGTAGGCCTTATTACCCTACCATAGTAAAATAAGGCCTATTCGCAAGGTTTTTGAAAAAATTAAATTTTGTGTTTGTTTATAGTGAAAATTACCATAACTCCATTATATTTTATGGCTAATGTATTAATTTAGAAATGAATGATACATTGCAATAACTAAATGCAATATTTTCGATTTTTTTCAAAATCTCCCTTAGCTAGGCCTTATGACCCGCCGGTACCTTATAAAATACAGGGTTGCTAAGATAATAGATGGATATGAGTAATAATAAAAAATAGTATATTACACACCCAGGGAAGTAAAATAAGAAATGTCTCAGATCACATGTAATTGTTGGCCGAGGCGAAGCCGAGGTCAACAAACATGTGATCTGAGCATTTCTTATTTACTTCCCGAGGAGTGTAATATACTATTTTTAATAATAATAATATACTTATTTAAGCCATTGGCTTTTATGCCGTATTTTACTACATTTACAAAAGTTACATATTTTAACTTAGTATATCGCATTAGGGTTGCCAAAATGTAACTTCCTTGACGGACCTCTTAAAAATTGGAATTTTGAGTTCCGCTTTTAACAGGGGCTGTGTTTGGGCATTTTCTGCGATATTTTGAGGGGGGAGGATTTATTTGATTTTCATAGAATTTTTTAGCAGAAGCTTAGTTTGGGCATTGCCGCTGAAAATTCAAAACTTGGCCGGAAGTGCCCAATTAAATCTGCTATTAAAAATTCTATGAAAATCGAATAAATCCTCTCCCTCTAAAATATCTCAGGAAATGCCAAAACACAACTCATGTTAAAAGTGGAACTCAAAATGCCAATTTTAAAAGATCCATCAATGAAGTTACATTTTGGCACACCCTAATTTCGCATGGTATCGAAAGGTAACATTGATACTAAGCAAAGTGTAAGTATAACATTCTGATTGCACGCGAAAAATAATATGTTGGAACAGTATAAAACATGTTATGGTAACGAATAAATATGTTAACATAAGAATAACAAATTATGTTATGATAACAAAGTCTAGGTTATAATAAGTAATTTATATGTTATTATAGGATTGTTATTATAGCAAAATCTTTTAGATAATTCAAAAGAATATTTTAGTTGAATGAACAAATTAACTTGTTGAAATAACAAGATTGTTATGGCAAGAGAACAAACATTTTTTTATGGTTCAACATTAAGCAGGCAGTTGGTATTCACTACAAATTCGAGAACTGAATTTCAAAAATCTGCTCTCAGAATTTTTTTTTTGGCGTCTTAAAAAAGTCTTAAAATAGTCTTGGTTTGTGTCACGTTTAAGATCTTAAACAAACGACAATTTTAAGACGATTTTTTTTACACCTGATTATCAGGTCCTATTTTTTGCGAGTTCCGAGTATTGACTAACTTCACACATTAATGCATTTTTATTGTCGGGAAAATCGTTTTTAGGCGAGGAATAGTGTTTTTAAAATGATGATGTTAATTGCTAAAATTCTGTCACAGTTTATGAAATTTCAGTGATGCCACAAGACAGGTTGGTTGTGTTAAAATTAGTCACTTCTAGAATAGTAGGGTTGTAAGGGTAGTTCCAACCCTCAAGCGTCAGCTTGTCGCTTGTCTTTGTGGGCATAACCGATCAACCTTACGTCAATATTAGTTGGTAAACTCGCATTTTGCTCAATTCTAGAAGCTGATAGTCTGTTTATCCCAAGATTCATTGTTAATATATTAGACGTAAGTTGAAATAATTTTCATAAATTTTTTGTAAAATAATTAGAAGAAAAATTTAAACAAAAAATTAATTTTTTATCGGGTAATATACATGTGATTACAAAACAAAATTTTATTAAAACTTTTAGCATCACCCTATTTGATCTCCCTAGAAACTATCTTACTTGCAGTGCAAATAAAAAGTATTAAAAGGATATCTCGAAGAGGAGAAGATCACGTCGCCCGTATCGTTTAACTAGATATAACGTCTAACGATCGTGTTGAAGGTACTTATGTGCACGTTTCAAACGGTAATGTTTACTATCCCGCATGAAAGTGTCGGTAATGTAGAATAAAGAACAGAATTTAAAATCTACTGAAGTCTTGAACTCTCTGAGGTCATTTTGCTGTGAAATAAAAAATAAGAAGAAAGTTAAGTAGAAAAATTGAAGTGTTGAAAAGGAAAGATTAACATTCATCGATTAATTTTAGACAAAATTTGTATTTAAAGTAACTTATGTTTGAGTCTATTTTTGGCTTTGTGGTTAAAAATAGTTGTAGTTATGTTAGTGTTGAATATGTCATTTATATAATTGATCGATGTCTTTATACAAACCCACCTGTTGCAACCTATTGTAGTTACAAGAGGGTAGTGATGATTAACAACCAGTGTGATGGATAAATATATCCGAGAAAAAATAGTGGGGTGTAATTATATAACACAAAACATAATTATGCATAAATTTTTTAATTATAGATATGACTTTTCGAATCAAAACGATCCGTTAAATATAATTATGCCTGTTTTTACTTAAATATTTAACCAATTAAAAGTTATACGATCATAAAAACGATTTTGTTAAAATAACAAAAGATAGGATATCTGAAAAATAAGTTATTGTAACAGATGAGCGTACTTGTATCAACGAACTCATTGATTGTTTAACTAACATTAGTCAAGCTATAATAATATACCAGTTGGTTACGTCACTAAATTAATCTGTTTTCCTAACGAAATAATTAAGTAGGACAACGAAATAATTTTGCTACTGTTACATCTGCGCATTTCTTTATAGTAATCAAATAATAACTAAACAAATTTGTTGCTAAAAATAATTGTAAGATTCTAAGAAACTTTTCTGTTACATTTAAGTTCAATTTGCTCAAAAGGTTTTCTATGGCAAAGTTTGTAGCTCTTCAAGCTCAAAATACAAGTTCAAGCTCAAAAATCTAATTATTTTCTTGGAAAAATGTTTTTGTAAAATATTTAACTAACAAAATCATTAGTTATTTTAACAATATAATTAAGCTATTTCAACAACAACATTTATCATACCATCTGTCTGCTTAATGTTGAATCCTCAAACCATTTTTGTTATTTATTTATTTATTTATTTATTTACTATAGAGGTACATGACACCTGTGCATAGAAACAAGAAAAAAAAGAAAAATACAAAAATTACGCATAATGTTCACAAATCAGGAAAATTTCAATAGAAAAGAAACACAAAATTACAAATGTCATAACACAAATTGCTAAAAAGTGATCTCTAAAGCGTAGATAAAACCAAGTTTCCAACAATTCGGATTTCTAATAAATTTCCAAACTTTTTTACTTAGAACCTTCTTACAAAAATTCAGTGTTTTCAACTCATTCGATATTCTAATATTTAATTGCTGTATATAGTAAGCATTTTTAGTGTTAATAGTGTTTTTAACTTTAAGAAAATTAACTGCCTATTACGAGTGTTAAGTATTCTTTCAGAGTTCTATATTATTGTAATAATATAAAAGAGCATTAACAACAAAAGTATCTTTTATTTTTAGAGGTATCAACGACTGGCTTATTTATCCTGACATAACAATCTCATTATTTGTTCATTCAAGTGAAATATTTTGTTAAATGAACTAAAAGATTCTGCTATATAATAACATAAATTACTTATTATAATCTAGACTTTATTATCATAACATGATTTGTTATTCATTTGCTAACATATTGATCTGTTAACAGAATATGTTTTACGTTGTCCCAACAAAATTTTTTTTTTCGAAGTTTCTGACTCCCCAATTGACAACAAAACCTTTGGTTACGTTCCTATTTCATGATGTTGAATTGATTAACACGAAAATTCTTCTGTCCTTATGAAATCTATTCATACAGAACATAACAAAAAACAAAAAAAAAGTAAATTATCCTATTCATTATTGACTCCAATGAGTAATTTTCTCGTCAGAAGAGGCAGTGGTGACGTCAAAAAAAAGTTATAGGTAATGTGTAGTCGGTGAGTTGTGTGCATCAAAGCCGAATCGATAGTTAGGCAGAACAGAACCGGAATCGGGAATAAAAAGGATGGTTAGAGCTTTGTGCCTGAAATGCAAGTGAACTCTGTTTTCGATGAATTTACTCTACCAGATCAATTGCATCCGCCGGCAGCTCAATAAGCAGTATAGTATTTACTATTTTATGTGTATGGATAGAACTAGGTGAAAGGATTTTAAAACCACCCGACCAAACTCTTACCTTCACCAAATCACTCTGTGCTCCGCGAATATAAATGTTATTAAATGGCGGTTTATTTACATTTTAAGTCTATTGAAAATTCATTTGCCAAGGAGTTTTCTTCACTTTGTTTATCTTCAATGAGTAAATGTACTTTAAACTCACAAACACCTCTGTATATTTATGACTTCGGGAAAATATTGACTAGAACTGGTGGTAAAAATACCGCTAAGAAAACTGCCTGGGTCGAAAAATTTAAACTGATTTTAAGTAAAATGATCTGCGTTTGAACTTATTGATCTGTATTTGAACTTTTAAAAATATTTTCGTCTGTATTTGATCTGCTATTCAAATTATTTTTTATCTGCACAGAAAAAAAAATTTATTTGAATCAAGTAAATTATTTTGAAGAAGTTCATTTTCTTGATTTGAGTAGAAAAATTCTTAAACCAAGAGATTTTTCTTAGTTTAAGTAAATTTTACTTGATTCAAGAATTTTTCGTCTTGATTCAAGATAATTAAACTTTTCAAAATTATTTTCTTGGTTAAAAAATTTTTCATTTGATTCAAATCAATTTTTTTTTCTGTGTGTTTTAAGTCTAAACAACCTTTTAGTAAAATAATTGAGCAACTATGAATATTTTGTGCTGTTTCTAATCTAATGAGACTAAAAAGTTTGATCGGTTTTTAGTCTAGTCAATTAGTACTTGGACTTTGTATATTGTTTTCCAATTCAATATGAAATCTTATACTGTTTTTGAACTACAATTTTAATTCTAAATGTTCACGGCCAAAAGTAAAGGCCAAAAGTCGACTAACATGGCGACTTATAATTTTGTTGAGTCTTAAGTATCTTATTAAAAATTATTATAAGTCGCATTTATTTGATAAAATAAATTAAATTATAATATATTCATGCGCTTTCTTGTTTTATGAACTGATCGTTGATTATCACCATACATCTGTCATATTTATTTGTCATAGCTTAACATTTCATAGGCTATAAAAATTTTGTATCTGCGAATATTAGTTGCAGTGATAACTAATAAATTTGTATTAGCATACGTAAAATAGTTCTCATCGTTTCATTGGATCTAAATCTATAGTTTTCTAATCATCGATATTAAACACAATGTAAATACATCAACAAGATTAGAATGTTGACAAGATGACAAGATTAATATTAAACTTTGTAATTTCACGCATCATTTAATGAGCGGTATTCACTATTTGGTAGTGCGAAGTATATCGTTTGGTATAGATTGCACCACGAAATAGTGAATAGTCACTATTTAAGTTTCAGGAATGAAAAAGCTGTGCCCTGTAGAGGATCTTCGAGGACACTAATAAAACGATAATAAATAAATAAATAAATATATTACTATTATTATGATTATTATTATTATTATTATTATTATTATTATTATTATTATTATTATTATTATTATTATTATTATCGAATTCGTAAAAGGTCTGTTTTTGATCTACAGGCAATCAAAAACCGACTAAAAATTATGGAACGTTTTGGTCTGTTTTTGACCTTGATGCGATCAAAACTAGTTAAATGATTGTGACAAAAAAGTCTGATTTTAGTCTTGAAACAATAGAAAACAATTTCATAGTAACATTAAAAATTATCTGAAATTGGTCTGAATTGGGAATAGTACGGGCTAAAACAGAGTAAATTCTTTCTTAAAATAGATACACATAATAAAATTAAATTGAATGAAAAATATTAAAAATTTTTATTTATCATAAAATCGATTAAATTTTTTGACCCGGGTGACGCGTCACAGTTTTTTAAGGATACATTAGTCAGGTTATCAGAAAAAGTAATTGAAATTGTCATTGTCTTGTAAGCAGTCCATTATTGATTTGATGTTGTTCTAACGAAATAATTGATTTCCAACAGTCTAGACTAATCAAATGTTCAGTCACTTCGCGATTTAATAATAACATTCTTTCAATGGTTAATAATTAACATTTGCAACTGGCAGACATTCCTTTATTAAAAAGTTAATGAGACGTTTTCATTGTTGTCGTTTTTCGTTAATATGGTAACCACTTTGGTAACAGTTTAATATTAATAATTAAAATTTGTCAAAATATTGATTAATTAAATCATCAATAATAAATATTTTAATAAAAGAAAAATTATCAGAAAATTTTGTTTCTATATTTGTCCTGATATATTTTATACATTCTCGGAAATTCATTGTTGTAATTACTATCCTTCAATAATTAATTATTACTATATTAGACAATATTATTGAGTATATTGAATTTGACGTTATTGACTAAAATTCGAGATAATAATTATGACTATCTTTAAATAATATCAACTAGTAACCTGCAGTCTACTATTTAAGTCTACTATAATAAACCCAACCATTTAATTTTCTCTGTGATATTTACGAAATTATGGTGATTGTCATTGTGATTTTAAAAATATCAATCTAGCCTGTAATTAGTTTTTTTCTAAGTTTAATATTTGTATCTCAAAAATCTTTATATTAAAATTTTTTTATGAATTTTATAAAAAATAATAACAATTAATATAGTTTGGTAAATCGAAATGTGTATGCCTTAATTGCTTGTGTCATACGTAAATTGATCAAAGTAAAGTTTTAATATCCAACAAGCATTTACTAATAACTTTGAAACTATTTTTAGTTTCGGAATAATTTCAAATTTTACGTCTATAGAAAATAATAATTACCCAGAGTAGACTAAAAGAAATAAAAAAAAAAAGTAATTTTAATAATTTATTAATTACAAGAAATTAATTTTATGGCACGACTCATGATACGAAGCATCAAAGAGTGCTTTACAATCAAATAGTATATTACACACCCAGGGAAGTAAAATAAGAAATGTCTCAGATCACATGTAATGTCAACAAACATGTGATCTGAGACATTTCTTATTTTACTTCCCTAGGTGTGTAATATACTATTTTCGCCTTATTTCGGCAACTATTTTTATTCTGGTAGCTTTGTTAAGTCCCTACTTCCCTACTTTAATATTGTAAATGTAAATGAAACTTTGTAGACATATTCTTAGAAGTATTAGAAGTAACATAGGATACTTTTTATTAAAAAAAAAAAAAAATTGATTTTTTACAAAAGATAAAAAAATTTTTTGTCAAAAAACTAGAATCACATTAATTCAGTTCTATTGGAACGTAATGATCTTTAACATTTGTCTAAGGGCTTCAACGCGAGTGAAGCCGCCGGTAAAAGCTAGTAGTTTATGAAATTTTCTTGTCCGTTACGTATAAAACCCTGAAAACGCTGTAATTTGCCAAAAAACTCCATTACTTGACTCAGTTTTTTTTTTTTTAATTCTTTGAAAGCGTTGTAGATCACCGATTGCGAATAGCTAGGTAACTAGGTAACTCAGTGTTGTTTATTTGCAATTAATAAAATAAAAATACCTAAAAACTGCATATATTTGTACACAGAAAGAAAGAAAGTCTTGAATCAAGCGTAAATTTTCTTAAATCAAGAAAATCTTAAAGAAAATTGAAAATTTCTTGAATGAAGTTAACATTTCTTGAACGAAATTAAATTTTTTTAAGCCAAAAAAATTTCTTCTTGCTCCAAAATAACCTCGGTCTTCCTTATAATTTTCTTGGTTCAAAAATTTTTTTTTTCTGTGTATATATCGTGTACATTTATCCCTATAGGGGAACCTGCTTAGTATCGTCCTTTTTCATCTGTATTGTACATTTTTTTCTCATTATTTATTTTATTATTATTTCATTATTAAGGGGTTATATCCACTTACAAGTTCGAAAAAATGTTTTTTTTTTGTTAATTTTTTCTGGACAGGCTTTTTATTGAATATATACATAAAATATATGAACATTTAGCGAATTCAACGTATTCTAAAAATGCATATTTTATTTATAAAAATATTGGGTTCCGTCGGTCCTGTAGAAGATCTCCTGACGGTCCTTGATAAAAAGGTGTCTGGCGGTGAGGAAGATATCTTTGATCCAAATTATTTGAAATAAAAAAAAACAAAAAGGATTACTTTTAGGATAAATAAATACAGGTAATGATCAAAGAAATAGTCAAAATTTTGATTTTAGATAAAATGGCGGTTTCTCAACAAAAAAAAATCTTTTTTTTGCACGAAAATTTACACTTTAAAGTGACTTAAAAAATCGTAATTTTTATCAGAAACTTTATTCCTTCGATCATTCCTTGACAAAAGTATCTAAGAAGATCCTGTGGAAATTTCAAGTCAATCGGTCAAGCCGTTTCGGAGAAATATTCCTCACCGACTTTGAAAACATCGTTTCAAGAAAAACGCATTTAAAGTGGTTTTGCCTACTTTCAAACGCTCGGAGACGTCTTTACAAATACGCTCATTACTCCGAAATTATTTACCGGATTACTTTGAAATTTACAGACAATATTCTCGAATATATACATTCAAAATATGCAAAGAAAAAAAAGATTTCGATTTTTTCAAAATTATAAATGGATATAACTCCTTAAGTGACCATTATGGGTCGTGCACTTTTGAATTTTCCAAACTTTTTAAAATTTAATTTTTAAAATCTTTCAAATTTTTTCACAAATCAATATCTTCAACGTAAGATATGATATTGATTTCCATAATTTGATTATTATTGTAACTTTATGAAAAATATTCTAAATCATCTAATATTTTTCAGCGTGTATGACTTCATATATAATTTTAAAATAAAAATCATATTTTGACTCCTTTAAGGAGCTCATCTAAAATTTGATCATCTAAAATTAAGTTAATAAACTACTGAGCCAATTTTTGTTTTTATATAATCAAATACTTTCAAACATGGCGAAAATTTCTGCATGACAAAAATTTTTTAAAAATTATAATTTCCAAAAACAAGTAACGATAGTTACTTGCAACACAGAAAAATTATCCCATGCAACTATAAAAAGTCAAATTCTCAATTTTCGATTTGTTATGCTGACCAATTGTAACCACTCAGCCCACGATCGGATAAACGAACCCTAGTAAACCCACAGTCAGCAGACCGCGAGTAAATGAGGTCAAATAGAACTCTATACCAATATGTACTAGCTATCTATAACTTTTTATTTCATCAATTGGTTAGCACACATCGTCTGTCTCACATCGCATGTTTTTTTATTTTTATCTATACATATTCCTCTATATAACCATACATATATACATGCATGCATACATATGTAGACTGGGAAAAAAATCGACTTAATACTTTGTCAAACTTTATTTACGTCAATAATTCAATGGCAACACGATACAATTGTATGAAATTGTCAACAAAGTATGTAAAGCTTTTCAATACAATCATTCAATGGATTTCAATTCTCGAAATATCATTATGCATGACATGGAGTAAAATTTTACAAAACAATTGTTATTCAATTTGTACGTACATATTACTTTTCTATTATATTGTCAGCATTTAAATGGAAAAAAAATTTAATTTCGGTCGTGTTTGATATTTCTGTTGGTAAATAATTAACGAATGTCAACTTTTTTCTTTTATTTTTATTATTTTATTGAAAAAATTCAGTTTTTAAAAAATTGTTCTAGTGTATTCGAAAGTATTTTCATATTTAATTTATAAGATGTATTTCGTAAATAATTAAATTTTTTTAGTTTAAAAAATTTTAGAGTAAATTAAAAAAAAAAAAAACATTTTATAATGGCCACAAATATCAAATTATAAAAGAATAAATTTTCAATAAAATACACAAATTTTATTTCCCAACGTAATATTTACGTGTGTCACTTAATGATATTTGCATTTTATCTCACGGAAAATTTGCAATTCACAAACGGAATTATAGTGGCGTCGATTTGTAAAAATTACGTTTTCAACTTTGCAGTATTCGGAGTGTACAAATAGTCCAAAACTATGTAAATTTATCCGAGTTGAATTTGCATAAGCATATCTGTAAATTTTCTCTCAATTTATCCTTTTTTTTTTTTTTTTGTTTTTTTTTAAGAGCATTTATTAATCATAAAATTGATCAATAAAAATAAGTTATATAACTAGTAGAGTAAAAAAATTTTTTCACAGGCGTATTTTAATAATAAATAAATTTATTTAGTTATATTTAGTATGATTAGAAAAATCATTACTTGAATTTTTACCCGTTTAAGATTTCATACGTTTTTTTTCGATAGTTAATTTATTATGATAATTTTTCGAAATAATTTTAAATAGATTCAAATTTCACGCTAGATAAAATTAATTTATTGCACGCTTTATTGCCTGAAGCTAAGGTGAAGTAGTGTTCTACTCTCGCTTTACCAAAAACAAGCAATGTTCTGAAGTAAAAATGTCTCTATTTTTTACACGATTTTAATTTGTTCAATCCATATTGCATTTATAAAATAATATAAATATACTTGTGTCAAAAAAAAAAAAAAAAAAAAAAAAAAAACC
>JZSA01003325.1:0-96925 GCA_000956155.1 Cotesia vestalis
ATATATATATATATATATATAAATAAATAATTTTAGTTACTAAACATTTAATGTAGTTGTCGCTTCTCAAATTTCTGATTTTTAATTTACTTTGCGTTTAATTAGCTAGTAAATTAATTTTATTACCATGTAGAGAAAATAATCCAAGTATAATATCAATAAAAAAAAAAAAAAAAAAGCCTTCTATTGATAGTTATTAATAATTTACAAAAGTTAACAAAAAGAAAAATAAAAAATTTAAATCGCGTGCCAGCTAGTGGTTATATAGTTTATATTCAAGTCCAATTTCGTTTATACCACGCATGTAATTACACTTCGATCGGGTGTACAGTATACAGCGTAATACACTGAATACGGAATAGAGTCGGTGTTATTTCTACATATATAGATACAAGATGTTAGGTATGTATAGAGACTACATATACGTACACACAACAGTCAGAGTAGTCACAAGCTCAATTTACCAATGCGAATTTCCTCATTCGACTTAGATCCAAACCTACCCTACACGCTACTATCGTTTGTATATTTTTATCCGACATGAAAGGTTATCGTCCAAGGGGCCGTTATATTTACGGACTGCATTACCAGTTATATCTGTATCTATATCAACATTTATGTCCGTATCTATATATAAGCATAAAGAGAAAAGTTGATAGGGGAAAAAAGTTCTGCAGACACAATCGCTTTTATTTATGTTTATGTTTATACAAAACGTTTGTATATGACCTCTGTCAACTTTTAAGCGGTATTACCAATGCTGAAGAATTGAAGAATTCTAAAACATTTTAATATTATTTAAGTAGTATTTTCAGTAGTTTTTTTTTCTGCTCTTATTAGATTTATTTTATAAAATTAGCATGTCCGTATATAGCTCTATACAGAAAAAAAGGTTCTCTTGAACCAAGAAAATATTTTTCTTCCTAATTATTTTCTTGAGCGAAAAAAAAAAATTTTTTTGACACAAGAAATTTCACTTATTCCAACAAAATTATCTTGCTTTAAAAAATACGCATCTTGATCCAAGAAAATTTATTTAAGTCAAGAAAATCTTCTTGTTTTGAGAAAATTCAGCCTCTTGTTCCAAAAAATTTAGTCCTTAAAAGAAGTAAATTTTCTTGTCTTGAGAAATTTTTCTTTTACTCCAAAAAATTAAATATCTCGATAAAAGTAAACTTTCATTAATATTTTTATTGATTAACATGTCAAATGGGAAGACCAAATATTATTGAATTATTTTTTTTTTTCATTTAATAATTATGATTGCTCGCTAAAATAATCTAAAATAGGTATCAAATATTCAAGAGAAAAATTATCTCAAGGTGAGAAAATTTTTTTCTCAGCTGAAATAGGTGGCGCTATTTCCCTAAACTATCTAAAAATCTTGATCAAATATAAAAATTTATTGTATCAAGTACTTATGATAATTTGAATTAAGAAAAAATTACTTCCACCAGTAATAGAATTTCAAGAAAAATTTTTACTCCGGCCAACACAACTGCGGTCTTCTTTCAGGCACCCGAAAATTTTTTTGAGCCAAAAATTTTGTTCTCCAGTAAAGAAATTTTTTTTTTCTGTGTAGAGAATTTTTTTGCGGCTCCAGTTATCATATTGTAATTTAATTTTGTTGAATTTTCCGTACAAAAATAAATCTTGGTTTTAAATTACTTTAATTTTACGTTTAAAAAACCAACAGTTGGTTGAAATACTTCCAGAAAGGGAAAGTTATAGTCCTTGCTCTGTTTTATCACCGCGGACGTGTGGGTCATATAAAGGACTCTTTCTGTGTTAATTTAAGTACTATTTCCTTATAACGTTGTATATACATTTAAGTAAAGACATCTGTAATATTATAATACTTAAGAAAAGGTTTAGACCTCATTGTAAAGTATTTTCTGTTAGTTTTGAGTTAATATGAACCGACTCTCTCAAACGTAAGGACGCATCTTAAAAACTTTGTTTCTTAAATAAAGACTAAGTATTAAAATAAATTTCAAATCCCTGCGTTCTATTTAATGAAAATTTCATTAAATCACAATTGTCTACATAATTTCCTAATTATTTCATAATTATACATAATTTCCTACAATTTAAAAAAAAATTTGTAATTAATGACAATATCTTTAATTAGAAAAATGAACCAGGACTAAAAAAAATTAATTATTTTCTTGTATATTATAATTTAAATATATTTAAAGATTTAATCAAATTATTGAATTATAATTTGTTTGAATCTTTTAACGCAAATAAACTTTTTATTCGAGTCATAAGTTACTCTAATTTTTTTATTATTACATTTATGCTTATGATATATTTGACCAAATCACATTACGAATAAATTGCCTTCACATATATTTCATCTCAATTTCGTTTTTGGACAGTTTTAATCGTGATTTGCGTATGACAGGAAAAATTTGTGTGCGACAGTTAAACTTATCTCAGTCAAATAAATTTAATCAAAAATTATTTTTTTTTATTTTAAAAATAAGAAAAATGATAATGTCTAACAGTTTACTCGCGAACTTTGTAAAAAGAAATATTTGATTAAAAAAAGAATAGTAATAAATTCGTCGATCAGGTGCTAAATTTTTATACTTTAACTAATCTAGAAAAATTCTATCTAAATCCTTCGAGTTTTTCTGAAATTACAGTAGCTAGTAACTTTGAAAACATGTTTCAAGAGCAACGCGTTTGAAAATATAATCTAAACGCCGTTAGACTTTTTTTTATTGTTTTTAATGATTTAAAACTAAATATGAGAATTTTATAGAAAGTTTTAAAAAATCATTTTTATTTTAAAATTACCTAAATTAATTCAAAAAAATCTTAATTAAATTAATCTAAAATTTTTATAAAATATTTTTAAGATATGGTACATCAAAAAAAATATTTTTCTAAAAATTCCGACTACACCTAATGCCTTAAATAAATTAAAACATTAACAATAAAAACTGGATGGCTGACGAGAGTTATAATATTCGATTTCGTGTATTTTTTTTCTATGGATATTATTTCTTTTTAATGTCAGATTCACTTTTTTTTTTTTTTCACTTATCATTTTTTTCCGTCAGGTTCTGCTCTTTAGATTCAGTTTTCAATTCGTGAAGTTTCAACTGCGGCAGCTACAGCTGAAACTCATTCAAACTCATTCAGTTACCGTTTTTTTTACTAACGAGGTATCTCTTCTATCAAATGCCCTGGTTGTCTGTTACAAATCTTTCTACCTATTCGTTATTCTGCCAATCATAAAGCCGATAAATCTTTTTTTGCTCTATTCGATTTTCAATTCTAAAATAAATTATATCATTTTTATTTCGTGCGCCAAATTTGACCTGAAATTTAACGGTGTCTTTTTCTTATTGCAAAATATCGATATTTTTTTGGAGGTGCACAATTTTAACTTTAAAATTTCATTTAAATCTCTAATTGGCTTACAATAGTAAAAAGAATCAGAAGTTAATAAAAAATTACAAACTTTGATTAATTCATTCATACCGGATGTCCAGTTCAAATTTAATGGTTTTATCTATTGAAAATAATTAAATCAACAATTTCATTGATTTGCATATTTCTATCTCTCTTCTAAAATATATATGATTTATTTATAAATTGTCTAGAACTTACTAAACCTAATTTCATTAATAATTGACATTTAATTATATTTCCGCTAATAAATGTTACGATGAATTTATAAATTAATAAAAAACTTGAAAAAAAAAAATTTGATCTGACCGAATATTAATTTAATGTAGAAAAAAGATGTACTTGTATTTAATAATAAGTAGCTGTATATAATTCAATTATTTTTTAATAATCATTTATTCGGCTTGGTCCAAGCCTTGTCCAGTTGTTCTTTCCTACCTGGGTGGGGATAAGTGTGCGCACTCGTGTGCGATAAATTTGCGCAACTAAGGGAAGTTCGTGGTTTTTTAGTGTCCTCTGCAAACTGATTCTAATTATACTTATATAACTTTATTGAGAAATAACATAACTTCAAATATTATGCTAAAAAAAGAGTTTAAATACATTAATGGCAGAAGAAAAAAAAAATTAATTTACTTCAGTTACCATCTACGCGGTTGGCGGCGTTCGACGCAGTTTTATCAGCCTCACAAAGAATCTAACTTTGAATTGATCGAACTAAGAATTTTGGAATAATTCCGATAAAAACACTTTTTTCGGTTTTCTTTCGTTCACGATATCTCTCGAACGAATCAACCTATTTTAACCGGCTTGGTAGCGATCGACGTCGCTTTTTGTTGTTAAAAGCTGATTAGTTTTTGGAATCCATCGGTAAAGCCGTTTGAAAGTGATTCCAAAAAAACCACAATAGGAAAAATTTTTTCTTAGTTTTTTTGAGATTTCTCAAAATCTACCCGTCTGAATAGATCCAAATCATATTTCAAAATCCAAGTTTGGCCAAGCCAATTCGAATGGCACCAATTGCGATGAAATCGGTTGAGCCGATCAAAAGTTATAAGCTTTTTGTATTTGTTTTAAGCCGTAAGATGAACGGTGGGGCAGGATGGTCGATCTTTACAAGCATTGAATGTTACACGGAAAAAAAAAGTGATGTAAAATTTGTATCACTGTAGACGCTAATTTTGTATCTAATGTATTATAACCTATACTTTACTATACTATGATACAGCATTTTCTATACTAGTGAACCGAATATAGCATCACCTGACGTAAAATTTTTATCACTTTTTTTTCCGTGTATAATTCTTATATATACCTTTGAAGTATTTTTTCTGTTTAATAGTAGCCTACTATCAGACAAAATCAGGTAGAATTTATGTGATTTTTCATATAAAAATTCTTTATAAAAATAATCAAATTTTTTTTATTAAACAAAGGTTCACACACACACACACACACACACACACACACACACACACACACACACACACACACACACACCGGAAGTAGTCAGGGAAGCTTCCTGTAACCTTCAAACGTCAAGATCTGATGAAAACTCGTTTATTGCAAAACGGGGTAAAACCAATAATTTCCTGATTTTTGAAAATCTTCGATTTTCTTAACGGGAAGTTAAAAATTACAAAGAAACTTAAAATCACCTCGTCTATTGAATTATTTTCGCTGTAAAAATAATTCTGATTTAATTTATCAACACATAAAATTTTCTGATACGGAATTGTGCATAATGATATCTGGCAATACATGAATAGATCCAATCATTTTCCCACAAACAGACCAATTAAATCAGAAAAAATTTGCGCTATATAAAATACATCATTAATCCTACCCTGAATTTTGAAGAGGAATTTGTCAATAATTAAATGGTACTCATCTGGCTGAGCGTGCTCGTTATCTGTTCAATTATCCTAGCTCGATGGTATCTGGAATAGATCATGTTCCTCTGGTCCCACAACACTATTAGTACTGCACTTGATATACATGATATAAATCCTGTTGTGGGAAATTCCGTGTAAAATAATCTCGTGTAGCTGAATAATTATATCGCCACATATATTGCGATTTCTGTGATGCAAAACTAATTATCATAATTATAAATATTATTTCTTCTTTGAAAAACCATTAATTATTTATTCCATATGCGTCTCACATTCCATTCATATTCTATAATTCTATATTTGAAAAACATTTCATGTCAGGATCTAGTTAAAGTTTATCGTCGACGACTTCTGCAACAGCACACTACTAACTCTCAAGAGAATAGTAGTTGCATTGAAAAGTTCTGCCAGCAGGTCGCTTAACTTTTTAAAAACTTGAGTCCAAACTTTTTTAACAAAATTCTGACAAATCTAAACTTCCACTCTGACATTAGCAGAAAAAAAAAGAAAAAAAATTTTTTTACTTATTCAATATTTTTAAACGCATATTACATTTTCTATGTAAGCCGAAAAATAAATTGAAGTCTATAAACGAGATTTATGAATTAGGTTGGATAATTTTATTGTTATAGTGTAAGTAATGCCAAAAAAGGCGTTCTAGAGACATAAACACATTGGTGCCAAAAGAGCGGAAAATAATAAGGTATAAATTTTATAGAAGAAGCGGAGATTAATCTAACCAAATTATTTTACTTTTTTTTTTCATGTTTTTTAACCAATGCGAAGAGAGAAAATTTGTAATGAATAATATTTGGGCTGAAAATTATTGAGACGTTTTTTTTTTTTCAAATTTTTAAATATAAATTCATTTTTTTATGAAGATAATAAAAAAATATAACAAAACTATTCAAACTTATGTTTATGACTTTTTTTTTTTTTAAATTTTAGAAAAAATTAATAATTTTCCGATGATTACCATTTTTGATTTTGTTTCTTTCTATTGTATTAAAATTTGATATTTTTTTCAAATGCTTAAATTTATTCAGAGTGATGCTTTTTCGATTTGTATACAGTAAAAAATTTTGCATCATTGCGTCAAAAATTTTTTTGTTAAATATTTTAGACTTATTTGTATAAATTTAACATTTATTTTGTTAAATCAACACAAAAAAGGGTTTAATATTTAACACAAAAATTATTAACTCAAAATTTTTTGACGCAGTGATGCAAAGTTTTTTACTGTTTATTTTAATTTTTTTCAAATGGAAGTAAAAATTTATTTTCTTGATCCCCTATCCGAAAATACGCACTTTCTGGCAGCTCTTCGCTCCAGAAAGTACGATTTTTGTGGCTTACTTGAATTACAGCGCGCTCTGGCGGACTACGTTTTTTTTTCTGGCTCGCTAGTACAATAGCTATATTCACAAGTATGCTGTTTACTATATTCATTCGCTTGTCAAACTTTTGGAGGTTGTGAAAGTGCGAAAGTGTTAATGGCCAGTTGTGCTAATAATATTGATATGGATATTCATCTGATGATTCCTTGGACGAGGAGGAGGTTTTAAGGAATTTTGATCAAGAAGCTCAAGAAATTGCCCGCACCAAGACAATTTATTAATTTATGTGTTTTTTATTCTCAATTTTCCATTTCAGGATTTAATGATCGTGCAACTAATTGTAAATTATTGATAATATATTTTTTTAAGCCCGCCCCGACCAGCAAAACCTCGGCTTCGCCTCGGCTCTACAAAAGTCGGGCGGCGCCTCCCCCCGCCCCCGCGTGTTTCCGTATTTTCGGATGGGGATCAAGAAAAATAGTATACAACCCATGGCCAAAAAGTTGGATGCTCTAACGCATGGAATATAGATGCCTCGGCTTCGCCTCGGCATCTATATCCCACGCGCCAGAAAATCCAACTTTCTGGCCTAGGGTCGTAATATACTATTTAACCCGTGTAATTATTATAAAAAATGCCTCACATCATAATTTGTCACACTTATTTGCATTATTGATTAGTGATACATAAAATAATAATAATAATAACATATTTTTAACATGAACTTGGCACACTAAATACCCATATTTTTTGTTCAACATAATACTAAAGTCAAATTACTCATAAGTACTTACACAAAGTACTTATACTTAAAGCCGAGTAGAGTCTATAGTACATAAGTATATGTATAAGTATGAATATGAGTATGAGTATGTTTACTTGTAGAATGATAATGAAAATAGTGTATAAGTGTGTAGGTAGTAACCAAAGTTTATGCGATCATAATTTGTTACGGCTGATATCGTGAGAAAGTTACGAATAAATCTCTCTTCTCTTCCACAGGAACATTCCTAATTTACCTTATCGTTCTCGTCCTTGTTTTATTGCTATTTCACGAGCAGTGCGTAGATGCATTTACGATTATAACCGTTTTTAGTAATGATTACCCTCTGATGTACAGTATAGTGCATAGCATTAGTATTAGTACTAAGAGCTTAAGGACCCACTGAATAAGGCATCATTGCAATTTAAGCAATAAACTGTCATTAAATTATTAACTATACTTATTTCATCCTTCTTTCATGTGTCGATGCACTCTATAATTGTCATGAATTACAAAAATATTGTTTTCTTTCTTTTCTAATAACACCCATTTTTATGCATGACATAAATAAAAGTATGATATTTGTATCTATTAAATTTAAATAATTTACCAGTGAAATTAAAACTTTTTCCATTTCTCTAGTAAAGTCGAATAATTATATTCTACGGCCAAAATGTTGGATGCTCTGGCGTATGTGATATGATGGCCTCGGCTTCGCCTCGGCCATCATATCACATACGCCAGGAAATCCAACTTTCTGGCCTAGGGACGTAATATACTATTTAATATTCAAAAGACTTTTAAATTAGAAAAAAAAAAAATAATAAAATTACGTTGAAAAATAGACCAAATCTTTGAACAGTTTTTTTTTTCTTGAAAACTGCATTTAAGACAAAGAAAATAAAAAAATAGCTAAGTCGGTTTGAAATAGGTCAAATTTTATTTTATAAACCTTGTAGCTTAGTCAAAAATGGATGTAGTATTGATGTAATTTAATGAAAAGGTAATATCAATGTCATTAATTTCATTTAATAAAATGTAGTAATATTGAAAAAGTATTAATTTTTTCCTTTTTACTTTAGATTGCATCAAGAAATCTTTTTTGAGAATATATATATATATATATATATACTAGCAGACCCGATAGATGTTGTACCGAATAGAGATCTTAAATTTACACAGAAAAAAAGGTTCACTTAAACCAAGAAAAAATTTTTTTTCCTATTTATTTTCTTCAGCGTAAAATATTCCAAGATCAACAACAATTTATAAATAAAAAATCGATTAAATGAACATTTTCCCGTGGACTAAACCATTTTCAAATCCACGCAAAAACACACAAAAAATTTCATTAAAATCGGTTCCACCCTTTAGGAGGAGTTCAGTGACAATCACATGCACAGAAGAAATATAGGTGAAATATACAAAGATATATATTCATTTATTTATTGATTTTATACCGACGAAAAAAAATTAACTGGCACATAAAACTTGCTTCAGTTCAACAAAAATTTATTATAGTATAAGAACTCCATACTTGGATGTTTTCAGGATTAAAGTCCAGATTCACTCTGATCGCGGAATGTTGAATTACTTCACTTCAGTCCTTAGAGTGATGGGAGTGAATGCGGAGTACAATTCACGGAGTACTTATTTGGCACATAAAAATTCATTTAAGTCTAAAAACTCCGTACTCATCATAATGAATTTCGTCATAACGAAGGACTTTCCAATAAGCTTTTCTATGAATAAAATATCCAACTTTTATGATCAAACCTTCACTGTCCTATTGATCAAATCGATAAAATGCTTTTTTTATAACATAAAAACTCGAAAAATAGAGCCAAACTATCAATAAATACTGTATCAAAAACGAGCGATTAAAAAGTAAAACACAGTTTTATACCAGGAGTGATATCAAAAAGCACAAAGACTCAAAGGGAATCGTGAAATTCATTATTTCATGCCAATAATAAATAACATGAAACGTTAATGTCTGCCGATAAAGCTCAGAAGTGATACAACAAAACTTTGATAAAGTTATTCCGGCACCTTTGACTCTTCATTAATGTCACCCACTTTGTTAATACCGCAAAGCGATGTTATTCCAACTGAAAAAAATAGTAAACACAATATAAAAGTAGACAGAGGTTTTTTCAACGTAATTAAAAAACGTAAAAGATAAAAGAAACGTGTTATAAATGAGGAAATAAAATGGAGTTAAATGAATGTGTAAATTAAATTGGTTTTAATTTCAAGAGTTACTTGAGTATGCTCAAAAAGTAATGGAGACACTCTTGAACATTTTCTTCGATAATCAGGCTATTAAGGGTTGACTGGTACTTATGGGGGATGTCTAGTTACCGCGAGCTGCTTCTCATCGTCCTCACTCTTCGCTCCTCGACAATTACTTCAAGTGGCACTCGTCGTAAATGAAAGCCCAGACCAGACCATCATCTAGATATCCGCAAACCAGCGGTCTATTTTCAATTCGTGTCTTGATATAGGTTGACGTTCTGACATTCGACATTAGATATCCATTTTCATTCGCTTTATTATACTTCTCTCTTGCCTTAATTATTGGCATTGTTATCATTATTCACTCCTTTATGAATAGTCGATTTCTACTCTCTAAATCTGAAACAGTGAAAATTACTGGAAATTAGTCGTATATTCACTATTTCACAGCTATAAGTATACCAATTGGTATATATTTATATATATATATGATTATATAAAAATATATATGATTCATATCAAATCATATAAGATTCAACAATAACATTTGTTACACCAACAAGCTTATGTTACTGCAACAATAGTATATTACACACCCAGGGAAGTAAAATAAGAAATGTCTCAGATCACATGTAATTGTTGACCGAGGCGAAGCCGAGGTCAACGAACATGTGATCTGAGGCTTTCTTATTTACTTCCCGAGGAGTGTATACTATTTTTCTCCACAAATTACATTTTTGAACTTGAAGAGCTAAAAAACATCATAAGTGCAATTGTAAGCGCCTAGGTATGGAATTAGCGGGAAATAACAGGGATGGCCTTCAGAGTGAACCGTTTTTCTAATTTTTTTTTGTTTATTCTTCTGAATTTATTTCGATTCATTTTAAGAATTTTATTTCATTTTGCACACCGATTCTTTCAACGAAGTGTATTTCAGCATGGCTCGCCGCCCTGAAGAAAAGATAAGAGCTAGTCGAAGTCACAGTATCTAATTAATTGATGATTACTCTCCTGGCGCCCTTTTTAATTATTTTTTTTTTAGGTATGCCGAAATTCAATGTATACGATGAGCCTGGTTTGGTTAATCCCCAGGCCAGGCAAAACCCCGTTATAATACATACGTACATACATACATACATGCATACATACAAACATACATACATACATACGTACATTGTAAAACAAAAACACTGCCCTGTAAACATCACCTCAAAAGTCTTATAAAACTTTAATGAAACTGTTATGTCTACCCTCATTTTTTTCATTATTTAAGTTACCCGCTCACGATGGAAGACTTCTCTATGGGCGAAAGCCACAATTAAATAGAATCTACGTGACTGCTGGATGACTAGCGGGGGCTTCTGCAAATTCAGCACTGCGATAATTTAAAAACGATTAAATAATGCCACTACTAATTTTTGTTAGTTAATCCGACTTCCGCGTTTAACTTGCCTCGTAAAAGTCCCTTATCTTAATTTGCCCTGCACTCAAAACGATTTCAGACACGGCTTAACCGCGGGCCACGTATTAGCTATTAATCATAATTATAAATCATAGAAAACCGGAATCTCAAAGTCCTAATTTGCCCTGCACTACAGCGGAAATTCAGTCAGTAAGTTAATTAAAATCTCTTAAAAGCTATTACGCACTTTCTTCTACGGGGTACTGGAGGACATTTGCTCAATTCAATTAAAATTCATAAAATTAGATTACATTAAAACAAGATTTAAAAATTGTAAAGTTTTGGTGTTTATGGAAATAAATCTAAACAGAAGTGTAATCTTTTTCGAATACGTTCATTTTATTAAGTAAAAATCCCTTAGAATAAGCAGCCAAATTCCATCTAACTTCATCCGCTGCAAGACCAACCAACGGGCCCAATCAAGGAAAAGGCGCTTCGATCAGCCCCAGACTCACGGATCCGGTGATAAATAATAATCTTTAAATAATAATAATTTAAGCCATTAGTCTAAACCTCCATCTTTTACGATACTACTTAAACGCTCTTGGACATAACATAAAGAAGACTGGTGGCAGCGGTGGGATATCGAGACTGAAATTATTTAACATTTTCGTTCGAGACAAATTATGTTCTTTAAAATATTTTCTATTTTTTTCTCTCCAATCTATTTTTGTCACTCATTTGAATCTATTTTTATCACTTATCAGAATCAAGTAAGTCCTACTATCCAAATAAATTCGAGTTTAATTCTATTCAATTTTTACATTTAAAATTTTTTTTTCTCAGAAACAAATTTTTAACCATTTAATTGAAATTTGCTTCTTTTTTTTTAACTTTCCGCTAAGAAAATTAAAAATTTTCAAAAATCGGGAAGTTATTAGTCTTACCCCGTTTTGCAAAAATCGAGTTTTCAACAGATCTCGACGTTTTAAGGTTCTAGGAAGCCATTTCAAGGGTCCCCGAGAGGGTGTCACTATGTCTGTATGCGAGTGTGTGTGTGTGTGTGTGTGTGTGTGTGTGTGTGGATGTATGTGACCCTCTTATAACTTTTGAACGGCTTGACCGATTTGATCGCGGTTGGTGCCATTCGAAAGGGCTTGCCCAAACTTAGATTTCCTGAAAATTTGAACCGATTCGGACCGATAGATTTTGAGAAATCGTAAAATAACTACAAAAAAAATTTTTTTAAAAGTGGTTTTTATGGAATAACTTTTAAACGGCTGTACCTATCAATTTCAAAAACTAATCAGCTCTTAACATTAAAAAACCACGTCGATTGCCGCCAATCCGGTCAAAATCGGTTAATTCGTTCGTGGGTTATCGTTGACGAAAGAAATCCGAAAAAAGCGTTTTTTCGGAATGACTCCGAATTTTTCCACTCTGTCGATATAAACTCGAAAATTTTTTTATGAAGCTTAAAAAACTGCGTCGAATGTTGCCAACCGCGTGAAAATCGGTTCATTCATTCAAAAGTTATTGCGATTTGAAAATTAAAAAAATAGTGTTTTATCAAACTTTTGAGCTCGAAGAGCTCAAAAGCATACAGAAGCTATTTTTTTGAGCTCGGAGAGCTCAAAATAATACACAAATTGTATTTAAGAGCTCGAAGAGCTCTAAAACGTCATAAGTGCAATTTCAAGCGTTTAGGTATAGAATTAGCGGGAAGTTGCAGGGATGGCCTTCAGGGTCAACCGTTTTCCTAATTTTTTTCAATAGTTTTCACAAATTGTCTAATGTAATTACTACAAAAAATTTTTTCAGTAGCATCGAAATTATACTGAGATAATGAAGAATGAAAGCTTCATACCATTTCTCTAACCAATTATTTTCGCTATAAAATAAATGCTCAATGCATGCCTATTCTGATTCATCAAACTCTCGAAATTCCGCCCAGATTCCACGAATCCATCCAGTTAGCAGAGAAGACTAATAATGATGGAAAATACGCAAGTACCATTAAAGCAATGGAAATAATTAACGATTGCATATTAAGTGGCATAGGTTAATTATCAGTTGAACAGCTCCTATTGAATAAAAATTTCCGCCTGTTAGGTGCAGATGAACGCCTGGAATCACGAAACACCTACTAGCAAAGGACAGCGAATCCATTGGAAATTAGTCAGCATGCAGATGGTAGCATTCAAATTTATAACCACATATGTGTCTATTTTGGCATTTATGTTGTGCCTACGCACTATGTACACTAGATGCTATTGTACGGTGTAGTGCATTATATTGGAGCCCTTCAACTCGTCTATGTGTGCAAGCTGTAGATATGGAGGGTGGCGTAGGATGTTACTTGCATTAACTACATCTATTTCGAATCTCCACCAGACAGGAGAGTATCGGATGGTTGTACAAAGAGAAGACCAAAGCGGACCGTGGAACAGTCGTTAGAGGCAGAGGTGCCTACAATTATTCACCAATTAGCAGCTGATTGCGTTCGTCACTATCAAAAGTTCACTTGGAAGCATCGTTACCCGGCGAATGGAAATTTATTTCTCACTTTTTCTCATTATCCCGCTTTCCTGTTTCTTCCACCTTCATATTTGCAGAACGCTTTGAGCCCCACGAAAACCACTGAATTACAACTTTCTGATAGAATGCTATTTACAATGCCATCAATTGCGTTGTTTATTTTTTGTAAAAACACGAGATGAGTTGGTAAAATAGTTATCAAAGGATTTTATATGTAATTTCAAAGAAATCGTTGAAAGTTTTTTACGGAAATAAGTTTTTGTCAATTCATTGTTAAATTCATGAGAACAATTTATAAAACTAAAATTTATTGTAGTCCAGTAAAATTAAAAAATTTTAATGCAGATTTTAATGCAAATTATTTTTAAAAATTCCCGTTGTTTGTTGACTAATTTATGTATTGATAATGATAGTAGATATAATAAACTACCATTCCAAAAAAGAAAAAAGTATTATTTACTTTTAATTTGAATAGTAAAAAATTACTAAACTTTTTTTGGTTCAATTGACCCCCTTCACCCCTATCCATCCTTATTTACTTGCTCTTACGGGAAAAAAAATTTACTAAATAACATCGTACATTTCTATAACTCAAATCGTATTTTGTAGATGGCAGCATTGTACTTACATTATTTATTAGAATTACGATGTTCGCATTGTAAAAATTTGTCAGCAAATAGTAATTTTTAAGTTATAAAATTATAAGAATCAAGATATTGAAAATCTAGTCCAGGATTACGATGTAACTATTGTAATTTTTACGCGAATTTTTTTTCCGTGTGCATGGTTTTGGTTTGAACAGAGAAAAGTTTCAGTTTTTTATTTTTTTTTTTTTCACATAATTTGTCTAGTACTGACCTTCTTCTATATACTGTCTTGCCGATGCATACTTTAGGATCAACAACTATTTTTTTTTTTGCTTATACAATCGTTATAAAAAGGAGTAAAAAAAGTGTAAGAAAGTTTAGATTGCAAATTACCCGGGCAGATGGCACTATAAATCTTTTCAATTGCTATAAAGATAACGATCTTATGAATGCGGGTCACTCCTTTATAGCACAGAAAGCTTACCCTCTGTAACTCTTCTTCGCTGATGTCGTTTAACTCCTTTCTCTGGGAATACTAAAATCCAGGCTACTCTCCTCCCCGCTGCGCGATCTACTGTCGCCAATCTTCGTTATCCATTGTTCCATCTTGATTGTTCCCGCTCACTCGACTAAACCGTGAACTTCCGGACGTGAGGAAAGCCTGTACCAGTTGTAGTTGGTACAAAAAAGGTGAAGGTGAAAACAGTTAAAAGGAAACAATGAGAAAAATAAAATCTCCGCTCCGAAAGCTCATGGCTTACAGAGAATAAGAATTTTAAAAAGTAAATAGAATGCAATAGTGGAAAATTTTTGTGGTTAATCTGTTACAATCAGAGAAATTCTATAATAAAAAAAAATGTTTTGTCTGAAAGGTACATATTTATTTTTTTGATCGAGGACGTAGAATCACACGCAAAAATAACTTTGTAGAGACAACAATAAGACATGTTGTGGTAACAAATGAATATGTTAGCATAAAGATAACAAATCATATGTTATGATAGCAAAGTTTAGGTAATAATAAATCATTTATATACTATTATAGGTTTGTTATTCTAGCTATTATAGCAGAATCTTTCAGTTCATTTAACAAAAAATTTTAGTTAAGAACGTTCCCAGAAAAAATCATTTTATTGAAATTTTTTTGAAAGTTTGAGTACTTATACTTTCCAAGAAAAAAAACTAATTTTTTGAAATTTTTAGTACTTATACTCATAAGTATCCTCTATACGCAGAAATTTTTTTAAATAATCCTTGCGGCACTAAATTTTGAAATATTAGAATTTAAAATTTGTATATTTGTCATACAAACCATATGCTGACCGACGTTCAAGTGAACGTTTTGTTAAATATCAATCGTACTTTTCTTAGGATTGTTTTAAAAAACTGAGAATCATTGGTTGAAGATATAATAAGTATTTTTTATCAAAAATAACATAAACGAGCGGTATTCATTTTTTTATAAAAATGTTTGAAGTTAGTGTCACTAACTTAGTGACTTTCGATATTTTACGTGAGTGGAAGTAAGTGAGCGATAATTTGTAAAGAGAGGCAGCACTAGTGCGTGAGAAAGAAACCAATAGCCATAACCTATTGGTGTCTTTTTCTTGTCTAGGAACGTCCTGAAATAAACAAATTAATTTTTGGGAATAACAAGATTGTTATGTAAATCATTATGTAAGCTCAATTTTCAAACAAAAAAAAAATTTTTCAATACAGTCACTAGATTTTTGAGCTCGAAATTATATTTTAAGCTTAAAGAGCTATTAACTTTGCAATCGTAAAACTTTTGAGCATTTTGAACTTGAGTATAACGAAAAATACAGGGATAGCCTGCATAGTGAACCATATCCAAGATTTTTTAATTGTTACAAAAATAAAAAATTGTACATTATAACTTTAATGACAGTTTTTAAGAAAAGCTCTACAAAATTTTACAACTATTTTTGAAAATAAAATCACTTTGCTGTAACAACAAAATGAACAAAGTAACCGTAAAAAATTTTTTTTGTCCTATCAAAAATTGGACAATAGATTAATTTTGAAATGTACCAATCTGGTTTGTTATTTTAACTTGATTAATTTTTTTGAGGAAAATAATGGAATTTTCTGTAAGCATATTCAGTTCAAACTATTTTCTAATTGTCCGATTAGAATATATGCTAATTTTTTTTTCAATAAATAATTGATTTAACGGTTTACATGGGTTTCACGGTTTCGAAAAATCGATTTTATTTGTCTTATTGAATTCTACAACCTCTCTAGAATATTGTCCCAAAGTTTCAAATTGATCCGAATAATTTTTTTGTATAACTTTGCAGGGATGGCCTTCAGGGTCAGTCGTTTTCCTAATTTTTTTTTTTAATTACAATGATTTAAAAAAAATGCCGCGAAATTTTAGCAAAATTTGTAATTTTTTTGTAAATACCTCTGCCAAAAATCCAACTTTCATTTTTTTTTCCTTCGTTCAAGACTTAGTTTAAAGTCTTAACTAAAGCACATATTTGTTTTTTTTTTCATTTAAAATAATCCTGCTAGGAGTTCTACTGATCACGCGGACGCATCTTTTTTCCGAGAGCTCGCCGGAAATGAAGTCACATTAGCAGAGTTTTTAATATTTTTTTTTTTTTTTAATTTTAGTAATCCCTTATTAAACATGGATCTTTAAGACAGTAAAAAGTTTGAATAAAATATTTCATTTTGTCTATTAAAAATAAAAATCTTGAAAAGAGGCGATTTTTTGCCGGAGGAAACCGATATGTAACCTCTCAAAAGAAATTTCCATGATTTTGTTAAAAAAATGTGTGTACAATATATTAAGCTTGAACCTATATACTACACAAAAACATGTAGTCGTGATGGATTATTCGCACAATTTGTGAATAAAATTACTTGAAATTATTTACTGTGTGCGAACATTTTAATAAATTTTGTAAATAAGCAACAGACATTGATAGCTGGTTTTCAATCTGTTTCAGACACTAGCGACATAGCCGCATCATTTCCGCAATGGGAGAATCGACTAAGAATCACCAAATGGTTCCAACCCACGTTCAGTCAAACCAACGATTTAAGACCTTGTATATACATGGAAGAAAGTCAAGACAGAGAGAATTGAAGTCAAATTTAAAGTCACCAAGCGCAACTGACTCGACAAACGACACCGCAAGACATCTTAGAGTCTAATTTTGGTCAACTGCTACCATTTTCACCACCCTGATAGGGTTTGACTTGGATGGATTTCTAAACAACTATCTGAGGTTGTCGTGATATATATATTCATCTCATAACTGTCGACGGTTAAATCGATAGCGCCAAACTGAGAAACAGTCAGAACTTAAAGGAATACCAAATGAGAATTATAATTAAGATTACATTAAAACTTACGAAAATAGAGATGGCGAGTGATGTAAGGCAAATGAAATGATGTCACAGTGCTAATGAGATTGAATTAGTATCTATTCGAGTCCATCTAAAAATTGACGTCGACAATTATCGTAGCATCGTATGAGTGACTGATGGATGGTTAATTGTAATTTGAAAGTTAGACTTGGCCACATGCCCAATCCGTCCACTATCAATTTTCAATCCATTAACCACCTAAATAATTATAATTATGTTCTGTCTTTCTTTAACGTCGTACTTATTTTAATAATTGAAAATTTGATCAGTGAGCAATCTGGAGCATGACACTTTTTAATATGGAGATTAGTTTGATTTATTAATCGTGAACTATGCATTTTAAGCGACTTGGATATTTGAGGATTTTATTTATAGTTAGATCATATCGTTTTTCGATAATTAGATCTTCATTATTGATGCAAATTCTTATTTAGAATTTAATCCATCATCGGATATAATGTGGTTTTTATAAAAATTCTTAAATAAACGCGGAAAAAACTAAAATAAAATAAATAATCATTGATTTATAATAAATACTATTTAAATAATAATAAATACAATTTTAAATAGTAATAAAATCTATGTTAGTTTAAATGTTAAAGTATAATAATTAATAATTAAAACTTGATTGTTTATCGTTTGCACGTTAAAGATTATAGTATGATATGTAAAAATAATCAAGAAATCTTGCTAAATTTTTATAGTAACAGTTTAAAATTTAATGATTCCAATAATATTACTTAGTGAAATGGTAAAATTCAACGGTAAAGTTGAAAACCGAACTATAATTATTGAATAAGTACTTTTTACTGTTTTAAACTATAATTTTTAACAAATGACAGTCTGATATTTACTCAGAAAAAGCTACAAAACCTTTTTTCAATATCAAGTTATAAATTTTGGCTTTTATACTTTATAAACTCATGCTTTGTAAAATTCGATGTTATTCTGAGAAAATTTTTTAGTTTAGTTTTTTCCGTGAAGAAACTGCCATAGTGAAATCTGAATTTTATTGTGAACAAAGAAATTAGAATAAGAAAGAATTTGTGAATATCAAAAATAGAAATTTGAAACATCACTGAAAATTATCTACGTGTACGCATAAAAACGATTCTGTTGAAATAAGACGGGATAACTGAAAAATATTTTGTGGTAACAAATGAGTATAGTTATAGAAACAAATTCATTATTTGCATTAACAAAATGTTTTTAGTTAAAAAGAACCAGATTGTTAAATCACAAAATCAATTTGTTGCTCTAACAAAATCATTTTATTGCTTTCACAAAAATAAATTTGTTTTTGCAACAAAATGATTTTGTTGCTGTTACAAAATAATTTTGTTGCTGTACCAAAGTGATTTTGTTGCTTTTCAAATGCATTATTATGAAATGTACTGTAACAAATTTATTTGTTATTCCAACAAATTCTCATTGTTATTCTTACAAATCTTCTTTACTACAACAAATTGTCTTTGTTACTCCAACAAATTCTTCATTATTGTAACAGAATACACTGATAAAAAAATTGACTTGACTCAAGAGCCAAACTCTTGAACCGAGAATTCCATTTTGAAAAAAATGATTTTCTTGAGTAAAGAGAATAAATTCTTGAAACAAGAAAATTTTCTTAGACCAAGAATAATTTCTTAGCTCAATAATTTATTTTCTTGACTCGAGAAAATCATTTTCTTCAAAATGGGATTCTTGTTTCAAGAGTTTGGTTCTTGAGTCAAGTCAATTTTTTTATCAGTGTAATTTTGCCGTTTCAACAAAAAAAATTTGCTATACGAACTAAAGTATTTCGTCGAATCAACTAAAAGATTTTGCTATAGTAACAATACTGTTTTATTGTTATAACATATCAATAACTTGTTATAACCTAAATTTTGTTATTTTAAGATATGATTTGTTATTTCTAAGTAACAAATTCATTTTTTGTCACAACATATCTTAGGTTATCTTAACAATTTTTTTTTGCATGTGGAAAAAGTTCATTTTAAATATGAATTCGTCAAAAGTGACTTGAAATTCAAAATTCGCTAAAAGTTTTTCAGGACAAAAATTTTTTGAATTTTTGAAAATTACATTAAAAAAAAAAAGTTAAATTTATTCAAGAGAAAAAATTCTCTGATGTGGCCTGATATGATCATATATGGCCATAGGAAATTTTTATGTGGCCATGTATACTGAGAAAGAAATTTATTCTGAAAAAAATGAGCAATTTCGTAATGAAAAACTAATTTGTTGAAAATTTTCAACAATTTTATTCATTAGCTGAAAAAGTCAAAATTTTTCTCACATTAATTTTTGTCCAAACAATTTTGATTTCTTCAGAAATAAAATTGTTGAAAATTTATTTCTTGTCACAATAATGTCCATGTTTTTCAAAAGAGATTTTTTTCTGATATAAAAAATTAGTTGTATATGGACATATAGGGGCAAGGGCATGCATTGTAAAAAATTTGCAACGTAATTTGCGGAACAAATATACAGTTAATATTTTATTGATTTCTTCGCTCCGAGGATTTTATTTATGGCCAAATCAGAAAATTTTTTGTAAAAACTTTCTCATTAAAAAATAATTCAAAATAATTTTTTTAATTCAAACTTTTTTCTCTTGTTTAATTATTTTTCTAGATAATTTTTAATTACCGTTATCATAAAAATTACCTTTGTAATTTTCTTTTTTATTTTTGGGCTTTTTGTATTATTTTATCACCAATAAGATGTTCTATGATGTAATGATAATAATCATTATTTTTCACCTTAAAAATTAATCTCCATACTTGAAGTAAAAAAGATAGCGAGTGAACATAGAAAGAAAACTTAGCAGAGAATTTTCTAAATTTAGCTCAAGACAGTCTAAATAATTTTATAAACGATTAAATTTACTGACAACGAATATCAGTGATGTAGATTAAACCTAATGGCAACTATAATTAAAAAAATCGAGTAAGAAATAAAATCATATCGAATAAAAGTAAAAAAAAAAAAACAATATTATAAAAGTCTATAAAAATAAAAATAAAATTGTTTAAATTTTTATCTCATGAATATATTGCACTGATATCGTATTCATAATTCGTGCGGTTGGTTCAAAGGAAACCGAGCGATACTTCACCTCAAAAGGACTTGTTGTATTAAAGTGGAAACGAATCTCTCTCTATATACATATATACATAATAATAGTATAAAGCTCTGCTGCTGTATAGAAGGTATTATTGCGATCCCTTTTGCTCTACGGGAATTTAATATGTAAGCGTTTAGTGCGCGTTCTAAATAGCAACATTCCATTTTCGCTTTATTTTCTTATTTTACTGTAAATACTTTGTAGTATGTATTTAAATAGATAAAGTGATTTCAATTTTGTAAGTAAGCGATTAAAGTAACATTCCTTTATATCTCATTAATATATGTCTATATGTCAATGGGATGTAATATTTGTGTGGGAAGAAATTAATTTCATCTACATAACTTGAATTTCAACTCACATATTCAGTTCATTGTTGATTGTTTATTGATGGTTTTACAGAGAATTTAGAGATTCGCTTTGATGTATTTCAGTTCGTTTATTTTCGTAATGAACAGGAATTATCAATATTATTTCAAAAATTTCATTAAAGTCCATAATTAAATTTATGGAACTTTTAAATTTTTTTGAGTGCAAGAATGTTTAAGTCGTAAAATTATTTTAGATTTTATATAGACTGACCATTAGAGCAATACTAAAAATCTAGTTTAAAACCATCTATAAACCTACTTCTGTTCACTAAACAATTGATAGAAAATCATGGAATATAATTTTGAGTCGGGTTGCCATAATTCTCATCTTATCATGCATTAACCACCAATCATAACATAAAAACATTGTTCAAAACAATCTTCTACAATTTTCTATGAGCCTACATTTTTTTTTTTTTTTTTCAAAGTCATTGATATAAATTCATACAGGATCGATAATTTTTCCTATTTGTTAACATAATGTAACATAATTATCTTTGAACAGTAGATCATAACATGGAAACATTCGTGAGAAATGGTCCTCTATGATTTTGCATTTTTCTATATAAACTTAACTCTATCAAAAAAATCCACATGAGTCAATATGGAAATCCATATAGGAAAGTATGGATTCGTATAGGAATCCATACACAGAAAAAAAAAATTAATTTGAATCGAGAGAAAAATTCTTAAACCAAGAAAATAATTTTGAAGAGTTTCATTGTCTTGGATCAAGGCAAAAAATTCTTGAATTAATTAAAATTTACTTAGGCCAAGAATAATTCTTGGTTTTCTTAGTTTAAGAATTTTTTTACTCAGATCAATAAGATAAAATCCTTCAAAATTATTTACTTGATTCAAGTTAATTTTTTTTTCTGTGTAGGAACCCACATAGGAACCTGTGAGTCCATAGATTCCTATATGGGAAATTCACATCAGAAGTATGGATTCCTATAGTGGATTTATACAAGTGGAATAAACATAGATTTTGTAAGAACGTGACTTAGGCCAGTGAGTAGCGTGGAAGACTGTCAACCGTGAGGTACCGGGCTCGAGTCCATCAGACGCTATTGGTTTTTTCGTTCGATAAAATTTCAAAATTTGTTTAGAATTAATTTCAATTAATAATTAATTATCAGCAATTACTTCGTAATTATTTTAAATAAATTTTTTTTCACCTGATTAATGTGGGAATCTATGTAAGATCCTACCCTGGATTTCTATATAGGAAACCATATAGAAATCTATCCGAAAACTCCATATGGGAATCCAGGCTGGTATCCTACATGGATTTTTTTGATATTGTACGCCAGTTCATAAAGCGATTGATAAAAGACCATAGAATTTCACTTTTTCAATCGAGAATTTTGGAGAATCATAAATGGTCATTTTTTTTTAATTAGATTACTATGATTTACATCTGATCATGCATGAACGATTAATCATACCATAGATCCATTAATCAAAAATGATCCACTATCATCATCCATGATTCTCTTTTATCTTCTTCGATCTAACCTTCATTTGCAAAACGATTGATGTAGGTTCATGAAGGATCATGGAAAATCATTATTTTTGGATCAGTCAACCATAAATCCAATATGATAATACATAAACAGTTGATCATTAATCTTGACACAAGATTATTCATTAAAAATGATTCTGAAAGCTTCACTATGATCTGCTATTCTTAGCCATCGAAAATCCCTTCTCGATCATTGACAATTCATACCCGATTCACAACTAATGATGCTACATAAAATATACATGATCATGATCATCCATGATTATATGTGTCAACTATCAGAAGTGAGAGTCAATTTAATATGTCATCCAGAATTCATACGTTATCACGAAATCATAAATGACTTACATCTGATCATACATTAGAATGTCTGAGTAGTCAATTGTAATATAATGAATGATTATTATGATCATGTTTGGCCATCTCTAGCCGTTCGAAGTCATTGAATAATCATCTATGAATCCTTCAGAATAATGCATGATCATAGTATAAGCAATTAAAATACTAATCAAAATTGATGAAGCCTGAAAATATTTAATGACGCATGATTGATACATTAATATGACTCCCCTGAATTTACTCTTTTTGGTTAATGATTCGCAGTAAATATAGATCAAAAACAACAGAAACTGAATATGTGAAATTGATTACATAAAATCTATTAATCATGACAACGAGCTTAAATTAATTTTAAAATATGAAAAATTAATTGAACCATTGTAATTTATGAATGAATGATACAATTTAGTGTAGTTCGATCTAATTTGAATTTTGATTGGTTCTAAAACTTTTAAGTTACTTTTGAATAAGTGAATAAAAATAGATTGTAATTGCAGTAAAATTTTCCGATCATGAATGTTATTATTAATGAACAAATTTGTCAAACAGCCTCATGAAAAGATTTTGTGGTATCCATATAAAGCCATACATGTCTACATGTGATAATTGGTCATATACGGCAAATAAAAATTTCATAACGAGAAAAGCATCATTTTTCAAAAAAATTGGTCAATGCGCTGTACATTTATAAAAATGATTTTATTTTAATAATAAAAGACAGAATTACAGAAAAAATGTTTGTAGTACCCAATAAATTCAGTTGTTGCAATATATTGATAAGTTATTTTAACAAAGTGAACCATGTTGCAATAGCAAATCAGCTTGTAATACCGCAAAATTAATCTGTTGTCTTAGTAACAGTTAGTTATTGATGGAAAATATCATAATCTATTTTTTGCCATCAAAAATTAATTTGTTGCTGCTATTATTAGCTACTTTAACGAAATTATATAACTACTTCAACAAGATTTGTTACACCAATTCACTAATTTATGTTACAGTAACAAAAATATTTATCTCGACGAAACAATTTTGTTGCTTCAACAAACCAATTTTTTACTTCAGCCAAACTCACGGAAAAAAGAAAAAGAGAAAAATTGCATTATAAATAGTAACAAGCTTCGCGTCATATAAAAAACTAGAAAAGTTGCAGTTCGAAATATCATTTTTATAAATTCAAACTTTGAATGTTAATGTTCAGAGCTTTCAATGAGATATTTACATTTTACAATGTAATTCATACAAAATTTGTAATAATTACAATGTGCAACTTTAATTTTTCAAGTTTTTTAAATGAACCATAATGTTGCATCATACAGTGTACTTTTTCTCTTTTGTTTTTTGCCGTGCTGTTTTGTTAAATTAACTAACGAATTTCGCTGCAAAAATAAAACTGTTTTGTTTATGTAACAAGAATAACTTCATATAACCTGCACAGAAAGAAAAATTTCTTGACTGGAGAACAAAATTCTTGGCTCAAGAAAATTTTCGGGTGCCTGAAGGAAGACCGAAGTTGTGTTGGCCGAAGTAAAAATTTTTCTTGAAATTCTATTCTTGGTGGAAGTAATTTTTTCTTAATTCAAATTATCATAAATACTTGATACAATAAATGTTTATATTTGATCAAGATTTTTAGATACTTTAAAGAAGCAGCGCCACCTATTTTAGCTGAGAAAAAAATTTTCTCACCTTGAGAAAATTTTTCTCTTGAATATTTGATACTTATTTTATATTATTTTGGCGTGCAATTAATAATATTGAATAAAAAAAATGATTTAATATTATTTGATCTTCCCATTTGACATGTTAATCACTAAAAATATTAATAAAAATTTAATTCTATCGAGATATTTAATTTTTTGGAGCAAGAAAAAACTTTTTTCAAGACAAGAAATTTTACTTCTATCAAGAACTAAATTTTTTGGAGCAAGAGGCTGAATTTTCTCAAAACAAGAAGATTTTCTTGACTCAAATAAATTTTCTTGGATCAAGATACGTATTTCTTAAAGCAAGAGAATTAATTTTGTTGGAATAAGTGAAATTTCTTGTGTCAAAAAAAAATTTTTTTTTCGCTCAAGAAAATAATTGAGAAGAAAAATATTTACTTGGCTCAAGTGAACCTTTTTTTCTATGTATGTTTTGTTAGCAAAACATATAATTTGTTATCTCTATGCTATCACAATAATTTGTAACCACAACTTATCTTATGTTGTCCCATCAAAAAAATGTTGGTTAGTGAATGATTACCAAATATCAACGAAAAAGATTGTCAAATCGGTTGCGTGTACACCATAATTTAGTTTACCTCCATAAAACCAGTAATAAAACCCAATATTCAGATGAAGTAATTTTTTTTTATTTAAAATTTTTAAAGCTCGTAATTGTGGTTACAAAAACATAAAACAGGGTAAACAATATCGGGACCATCGTAACAGGAGGGCAGAGAGGGTAAAAGGGTTTTCGAAAAGGGAAATAGTATATAATTCCAACACGTTGAGTTTATCTCATTAATTATTCATCACAGTATGTTGGTAATAAATACAACAATGTGGAATTATATTTCTCAGACTGCTGTTATAACCGCTAACAAACCCACCATCGCTGCTACCGCTGCTGCTTCCACTACCACCACCACCACCACCACCACCACCACTATTCTACCACTACTACCATTATAACTGCATTATTACATTACTGTACTTTAACACATGAGGATAAATATATTAATTCTCTTATATAGCGTTTTACAAACCTAAACCCCTTTCCTAAACTTAATCACCTTGACACTCGGTTTAGTTAGTGCGCTCGGCCGCGGAATACTAATTGACTTTGAAACGACCAAATTAAAAACTTCGGCTGATTAACTCAGAATTATATCTGCACAGAAAAAAAATTAGGAAAACGGTTCACCCCAAAGGTCATCCCTGCAACTTCCCGCTAATTCCATACCTGAGCGCTTAAATTTCTACTTATGACATTTTTGAGATTTTTGAGCTCAAAATATAATTTATGTGATATTTTGAGCTCACTGAGTTCGGAGAGATAGTATTTTGATGCATTTGAGCTCTCCCAGCTCAAAAGTCTGATAGAAGTTTCATAGAACACTATTTTTAGATTTTTTAAATCGCAATAACCTTTGAATGGATCAACCGATTATCACGCGGTTAGCGGTATTTGACGCAGTTTTATCATCCCCATACGTGATTTTCAGATTTTAATTGATCAAACCGAAAATTTCAGAGTAATTCCGAAAAAACACTTTTTTCGGTTTTCTTTCGTTCCTGATAACTCACGAACGAATCAACCGATTTTGACCCGACTGGCGGCGTTCGAAGCGGTTTTTTGATGTTAAGAGCTGATTAGTTTTTGGAATTGATCGGTGAAACTGTTTGAAAGTTATTCCAAGAAAACCACTTCAAAAAATTTTTTTTTGTAGTTTTTTGCAAGCTTTCGAATGGCGCCAACCGCGATCAAATCGGTCAAGCCGTTCAAAAGTTATAATATATGGACATCATCGCGGGAATAGTCAGGGAAGCTTCCTAAGACCTCAAAACGTCAAGATCCGATGAGAACTCAATTTTCGAAAAACGGGGTGAAACCAATAACTTCCCGATTTTTTAAAATTTTCAATTTTCTTAGCGGGAAGTTAAAAAATTAACTTGAATCAAGAGAAAAATTACTGAACAAAAAAAATAATTTTGAAGATTTCCATTGTCTTGAATCAATACAAAAAATTTTTGAACTAAGTAAAATTTACTGAAACCAAGAAAAATTTCTTAGCTTAAGAATTTTTCTACTCAAATCAAAAAGATGATATTCTTAAAAATTATTTACTTGATTCAAGTAAATTTTTTTTTCTGTGTGTAAAATCATTAATACGCTTCATTTTTTTTACCTATAAGCACACGACTGAAAGGAATGCGAGTTTTTCATTGAATACTGATTTTGTTATACGTAGATAGAGTTCAATTTAAAAAGTAAAAAGTAAGCTGTGGAAAATTTTTTCTAAGTGGTAATTGTAAGCGTAAAGTAACTTTTATTGATAGTCAATTTTTTGTGAGGATAATTAGTTTTAAGGAGAGTGGATTGAGGTAGTAACTCCGTGAAAAGCATATTTCAAGAAACTTGTGGAATTTTTTTTATCGAAAGATAAATATATTAATAATTCCACCCCTAAAATTTCAGATTAATTCACCGCACCGTTTTTGAATAATTAACGTACGGAAGATTTCATTCTAACTTTACCATCTCTCTACACCTCTGCATGTAAAAAATACAATTTCGAAAATTAATTACTCAAAAACGGTGCGGTGAATTGATCTGAAATTTTGTTAGTGAATTATTAATATATTTATCTTTCGATCAAAAAAATTCCATAAGTTTCTTGAAATATGCTTTTTACGGAGGTACTACCTTAAGCAATGCTAATCAGTATTATAGTGCAGGTTAGAGTGTACTTTTTTTTATGTAATGATTATGATATTCGATGTCATTTTTCAAACTTCTGTATTCATATGTGATGGTTGTAAATAAAATTTCATATTTGAATAATGTTTATTATATATTACCTAATGATTGCACGACCTTTTTAATAGTATAATTTCTATTGTATAGATACCATTTTTATACCAATTTATAAAAAAATTGCCGTTGAGGTTATTCATTTTGAACGACTATTTTTTTATGTTTGCTTCCAAAGCATGTAGCAAGTTTTATAAACTTTTGAATTTACTTTATAAAATACACTATGTCTTTTAAAAAATGATATATGCTATTTTTTTGCTCGACAAAGGCAGAAAGTAGCAACTTCGTTTAGCGCGGCGGGGCGAAAGTTGACGCTTTCTGCCTGTCGAGCAAAAAAAGTTATTTCATATAATCTGCATTGAAAATGCGAGTTTCAATGCCTGTTAAGCAGACCGAAACTAGACAATTTTAGACCAATGCTACTGTTGCCGGGCAGAAAATGATGATTTTCTGCCCGCGAGATAAAGTTGCACTTTTATTTTCAATCCTATCAGAGTATCTTTTGTTTATTTTATACAGAAATTAAGTTTGTAAAATTGGCTGAATAATTTGTTAAAATATTGGAAAAATTATGAAGAGTGTGACCATTTGAACGCCTATAAACACTGGCTAATAATAAATGTGAGCCGCAAGTTAATGTAACATCTAAAATTAAAAATTCAGGTGAATTTATGTCATCAGAAAGGTAGGGAGCATGTTAAATCTAGTCTAGATCCTATAAAATCTATCTGAAAAACGTCTCGCTTCTACCAACGGATGTTAAGACCACGCCATAATGTCCCACGCTTATATAGTACAATCCGGTATTTTTTGCCATGAATTTAATAAATAATTTTAGAGAGGATTTTTTTACGTCACAAAATAATTCACGACCTAATTTTACGTTAGGAAAATTGACCAATATTAATCCTTAATTTAACAACAAAATTGAAAGTTCAAAGCATGACTTTTAAAGTATAAATAATTGAAGATCTAATTTATAACCCTGAAAATAACTTCCTTGAGTCTCGAAATTTCTGAAAATTCATCAGCGGAAACAACGAACCCTAAATAAATAGAGTATTACTTATAAGTTTATGTAAACAGTAGAGTTCAATCCCCTAAACAAACAAAATCCTACAATTTATGTGCTGCTGTATCCGCCTTTATTCTTGCTCTGAATCCAGGATCCGTCGACTACAAATGAAATCGCAAGACCTCTGTAATCCGGCTGTAATACACTTTATACAAAATTGTCAATAAGTTTTTCCTGTTTATGAGAACAAACTTTTTTATGCAGTAAATTTAGAAAACTTAATCCGTTTTTGAAAGTCATTTTGCACGATTTATAATAAGAAGCATTTCTTTCAGCGATTAACAACAATAAATTTCTTTTTTTTTTTCTACTTTATCAATTAATAATATAATTTTATTTATATTTTTTATTAATCTAAAAATTCAATTTTCATTACAAATCATGCACTCATGGATTTTTTCAACTTTTTTTTTTTTTTTTTTATAATTAATGAGTATAAGCACGATAAAAATAATGGTAAAGTTACAAGTGGTTTGTAAGGTGTCATAAAATCATGACATAATTTAATGAGCCATAAAGCATAATGGTCTCCGCGAGTAGCTGGGTAATTACTTAGAGGGTAGATTATATACGTACATACCTCAGGTCTACGCTCTGTTCGTTCTATTCGTCCACATACTAAATGAAATCTTGCATTACTTGAGGTAGTGATAAACGCTTCTCACCCCCTTTTCTACGTATATGTATTATATAGTTTCCGTTATACATCCACTCCAGAAGTACAAGTAGAGTTCCAAAGGGAAGGGAGTTAAGGGTGTAGAGTCTCTTGTAAGACCTATTACTTGCTTAAGACTGTAACAAGAGGTCTTCTGACAACGACAGGTCGCCTTAAGTTACTGCTGTATATTTGAGTAATGCCTTCAATTAATTCACTACCACTATACTAATTAATTAATTTCACACTGCTCTGACATAAGCTTGTTTATTACAATCATTTGCATTGTACTGTTCTTCATCTTGATCAGAGTCCTTAATATCATGTTACAACTATAAATTTTAAGATAAGTAACAATAAAAATAATAATAATAATTTAACAAGCAATTTTTAGTGCACGGAGAAAATTTTATGGTAAGTACTATTATCCCAGGTAGGGAAGAACAACTGGACAAGGCTTGGACCAAGCCTGGGCCAAGCGTCGCCAGCCTTGGGTGAGGCTTGGCACGAGCCTTGGCTAAACATTGGGCCAAGGCTCGGTCCAAGCCTAGGATGATAACTATGTCCCCAAGCCTTGGGAAACCAAAACACAAGGCTTGGGCCGAGTCTTGGGAAACAAATGGCCCAGGGCTCGGACCAAGCCTTGGGGAACTAATTTGCCAGGACTAAAAAAAATGCAAATATTATTAAAAAATTAAATTTGATTTTAATTGTATTCGTGATTACACGGTTTATTATCAGCTTTACGTTATCGTATCTCGCGAATACACCAAATTACCTTGAAAAAATCTTTGCTTACGATGGGAATCGAACCTGGGTCACCCGCATGAAAGTCTCGAACTGTACTGACTTTGCTGCATTTCGTAGTAACACTAACAGATTAGTTTTAGTTACTTAAACATCACTCAGTCATTTTGCTTTATTACATGACAAAAAAGGAATCTTCAATTTTTTTTTAACAATAAATTTAATCATCAAAAAAATATTGAAGGTTAATGAATACGATTGGGGAAGTTTGAAGAGTAAAATAAAACTTGTTTCTTGCTTTATAACTTCATAACTCATTAAGTAGCAAGCATCATAAAACAAGCGATAAATATTTTTGTAGGAAATTAAATGTTTTACAGAAAAAGCTCTCTAGTCAATTTACAATAAATTAACCCCATCAAAAGTTATTGAAGATTAAATTTATAAACTTGTCGTGAAGTTTAAAACTTTTTCACTTTTATGGCAAAGTTACTTTTATCAAGAAATAAATTATATATTTATAAATATATTCTCCAAAATATCGATTTTTGATTGTCTAATAATATTATAATTAAACTAAGCTTTTCTAGAATTTTTCTTACGCTCCAGTATCCTTCTTTATTTCCAAGATAGGTTCTCATTACTTTATTCATTTGGGAAAATGTTTTAGCAATTATAAAATTGTAAAAGAAAGTTGAGAAATAAGTTTATTCCAAAAATAGCAACGTGTATAATTAACAAGGACCGATCGATGCACAAGCATTCGCAGTGATTGCAGTTTTTAATTCTTAAAACTCTTTCTAAAATAACATTGATTAATAATTATGGAAGCAAAAGATAAAATAAAAAAACAAGCTAGGACGGGTAAAGTTGAATTAAAATCGTAATGAACTTTCAGAACATTAAGAACATAACTTAAACTTTTGGTAATCTCATTTCCGGCAGAGTTAAAATATTGACGAAGTCAAGTTACAGGGATAGCGCGGGTGAAGGAAAATCATAATTTATAGTTGAGAAATATCTTCAATTATTATTTCTGCAAATTATCTATCAGATCGGAGAGGATAAGGATAAATTTTTAAAATTACTATTTAAGATAAAAACTTGGAGATTGCTTTTTTTCTTGTCGTACATTGTAAAAAATTTTTTGTCAATTAACTCAAGAATTTTTTCTACACTTGAGAAACATGTTCTTCAAAATGGTATTCTTGGTTCAAGATTTTTTTTCTTGAATCAATTTAACATCTCTATCAGTGTAAGAATTTTTTTTAAAATAAAAAAATTTTTAGGGATCTCTAGAAATGAATTTTTTTAACTTCCCGCCAAGAAAATTGAAAATTTTCAAAAGTTGAGAAGTTATTGGTTTTACCCCGTTTTTCGAAAATCAAGTTTTCAACGCATTTTAACGTTTTGAGGTCTTAGGAAGCTTCCCTAAATGTTTCCACGATGATGTCCGTAGGTCTGTGAGTGTATGTCCGTGTGTGTAAATACCCAGTCAACAATATGACCTCTTTAAAATTTGGTTACCATGTCAAACTGATCTTAAAGACTGCGTAAAACATCATATTGCTGGCTGGATATGTATGTGACCCTCTTATAACTTTTGAACGGCTAGAGCAATTCCATCGCAGTTGGAGTCATTCGAAAGAGCTTGACCAAACTTAGATTTTGAATACAACTTGAACGGATTTGAACCGGTAGATTTTGAAAAATCTTAAAAATTAAAAAAATACTACAAAAAAAAATTTTTTTTAATGTGATTTTTTTAAAATAACTTTTGAACGGCTTTATCAATCAATTCCGAAAGCTCTTAACATCGAAAAACCACGTCGATCGCTACTAACCCGCTTGGAATCGGTTTATTTGTTCGTGAGTTATCGTTAACGAGAAAAATCGAAAAAATTGTTTTTTCAGAATTTCTTTAAAATTCCGAGTGGATGGCCTTCAGGGTCAACCGTTTTTCTAATTTTTTTTTTCGAAAAAACCATACCACCTTAATAAAATTCATTGTCCGTGAACGTACAATCGGTAACAATAGTAATAATATTCAACAGATTTGTAAATGCAATTAAAGAATAATTGGGGAAATGCACGAAATTAATTAAATCACGAGTGAACAATGAAATAAAAATAAAAATCTACTAAATCCGACGATAAATATGATAACAAAAATTATGCGAAACATTTATCTGCTCATTCGTATTTTTTTTTTTTAATAAACTGTTAATATTTCGCTTTCACTCTCAATAAAACTGCTATCGAGTATTGTGAAATAATAATGAAGCGAAATGCTGTTCGGATAGAGATTTTTATTACCACGGAATACGGATTTTACTACAATTGATTTTGCGTACACTGGGATATTTAATCTTCCAGATTATTATTATTATTTGTAAAGCCTTTGGGACAAATTTATTATCTTTGAGCTATTTATCAAGGTTGAAAAGTTATTTCGATGCAATTGATTGAATTATGACTTCTTGGAAAATCAAAAAAAATTTCTTAAGTACACAAAATTTCATTACGATCAATTTAGAATTGTAGATGCAATCCATTTGACACGCGTCATGTCACATAGATAAATTTTTTAACAGAGGTGATTTTTTCGACACATATCAACGAATAAAAGATTTAATAGCAAAATTTCTATGGGACTGTGACATAAATAGCCTCATTTAACAAAGGTGTACTATTTCTATAATCTCATTCACCTCTATAATTGCCCAGATGGTTCTATATCCACCGCAAGAACAACTTCTTGAGAATGATTGAATTTCAGGTGTAATTTGAAATTTGCTAACGGAACGGTATCCTGTTACTTAGCAAGAATAACACGAGTTTGGTGTAACCGAAATACGAGACTAAAACGTCGACGTGAGGGTTTTGACGTAGATATGTCCGGGAAACTGATTACAGTCTGGAAACTCGCCAGTGCTGCAAAGTTTTCGGTCTTTGATTGTCGAGCGCTTGATGATCCTTTGATAAACCAACCATTCAATGAATTCAGTATATTTTCTATTATCCAAAAAAAAAAAAACTATTGAAGTAGACGTGTCGTAAATATTGAGAAAACAGTTTAATTTTTAGGATTTCTTCTTTGAGAAATTTGATGTTTTAATACAACTAAAAAGGATTTTCAAAGACATGATGATCATTAACATGATCAAATATACAGAACAAAAAGTTGTATTAGCTTCAAAGAAATCTTCTTGACTTCTTGGAAAAATTTTTTGTTAAGACAACACACGTATAAAACCGAAATTGTTAAGATAACAAAAGACGGAATTAATACTGTTAATTCAAGAGCATTTTTTTAGAATTAAGAAAGAGATTTTTTTATTCATAAATAAATTTTTAAAAACCAAATTGTTCTTAGTTCAAGTTGTTCGTTTTTTCTGTGCAGAAATTGCTAAGGGTGGTGATTTAAACAAAAAATGTTGATCTATACGTTACTCAAATAAACCAAATCCCAATGAATTAGAGTCTCAAAGTCGTTTTATGATGTAGACTTGAAGGATTACATTCTCGACTATTCAACACTCCAGCATTGAAGGACGACTTGAAGCACAGCAACATTGTGTGGAAGTACATAGATTTCGACAACACTAACCGACATTCAAGGAACAGCTTCTACATAGTTAAACGGTTGTTTATTCAGTTGCAATCTTGATTCTTTGCATTAATATTATATCAGAGAAGTAATTTTCACGGAACACAGGTCTCTACGTGCTTTGTCAAGGGTAGGAATTCTCATCAAAAATAGATTTCTCATTTAATATGCACGCGAGAGTTATTAAACTCTGCGAATAATTTTATTTGTAGCGAGGGAAATATTAATTTACGTCTGTGAATGAATTGTGATGACAGTGGATGAGAAATACTTCTTAAATTATCTGAAAATTGTACCAGACTAATCGAATCAAGTTCCGTCGAAATTATAAATGTGTTTACACTGCATCCATATTTATGTTCTGCAGGCACAAATATTGTTACACTAAATTAAGACAAAGAGAAACCTTGAAAGCTGGGGACGTCTGTTAGAGCATGCTTCAGAACGCGCATTTGATTTTAAAAACATAATTTGTATTTAAAAAAAAAAAAAATGAAAAAAAAAGTGGGTTCAAATATCGAAAATATTTGAATCTCATTATAAATAATAGCTTAAAAAATTTGTTTTGGAAACTGGTATCTTCTATATATATGTATATATATGTAGGAGACTTTTCATAGACATAGTCACTCATCACGAAATCTCTGGAATTATAAGACCTAGAGACTTGAAATTTGGCAGGAATATTCCTTTCCCCGAGTAGAGGTCAGCTAAGAACGGATTTGACGAAATTCCACACACAAGGGGGTTTGCGGAGGCGTTAACAATGAAAAATTCCCGTTTTCAAACTATAGCTCCTATCAGCTTCAAATTTGGTAGGAATCTTTTGTAAGAGATGTAGAAATAATCTATAAATGAATTTTACGATATCTAACTCCACAGAGGGTTGCGGGGGTAGGTATTAACAATTAAAATTTTTAATTTCCAAGCTATAGCTCCTATAGACTCCAAATTTAATAGAAGTCGTCTACATGTGATACAAAAATGATCTAAAAACGGATTGTACACCGAATCTCTTCCAATAAAGATCGCGGGGGTGGGTGTTAACAATAAAAAATCTTAATTTTTAAAATATAGCTTCAAAAAGCTGCAAATTTGGTAAGGATCTTTTATTTGTCATGTAGAGATCATCTCAATACGGATTTCAATAAATTTTACTTCCGATTTGATGGAATGTGGAACCTGTGCAAGTCAAAATAATACTCCAATTGAATTTTAAGTCTAGATCTAAAATTACAATTTTCTAAAGTGCCCAGCGGAGCGGGTGGGCAGCAGCTAGTAATATATATTAAAAAAAAAAAAACTTAGGAAAACGGTTGACCTTGAAGGCCATCCCTGCAACTTCCCGCTACTCTCGTAATTAAGCGCTCGAAATTGCACTTATAATGTTTTTGAGCTCTCCGAGCTCAAACACACACACACACACACACACACACACACACACACACACACACACACACACACACACACACACACACACACACACACACACACACACACACACACACACACACACACACACACACACACACACACACATATTCATACATACATACAGGCAGACATACAGACACCATCGCGGGAAGGGTCAGGGAAGATTTCTAAGGCCGATTTTTGCAAAACGGAGTAAAAACAATAACTTCCCGATTTTTCGAAAATCTTCGATTTTCTTAGCGGGAAGTTAAAAAAATCAAAAATGTCACTCTTCAAAAGAACTCAAATTTTGAGTTTAAAATTGGAAAGAAAAAGATTCATTTTTTTTCATAATTTTCTTCAAGAAATAAATTTTAAGAAAATATAAATACAAGAGCAACGCAAATAGAACAACAGTGATTGAAATGAGGAATATTGTTTGACCTTAACTGCCCAAGATTAATGCACACCTCATAACGCAAAGTGGTATAACGTACAAAATAAAAAATTCTGAGGAATAATATGTTAGCTCATTTTTTTGGATCTCCAGGGGAAAAAATAAATTTGCAGTGACGATAAATATTTTATTTTACCGGAGGTAAATATTCTGGCGAATGGAACTAGTGTATAAATAAACTAAACGGAATAACATATAAATAATCGAAAAGACGGTCACGAGGATAGGCATTTAACTTTTGGAGGCTGTTACGTTGGATATCTTGAGGCCGCAGGCGATGTTTTCTTTTCATTTGTAGTAAATTTATCGGTTGCCGAGTGCTCACTGGCATCTACCACATCCGCGTTCGGAGGAGTGCAAGTACGTTGAAAAATAAACAAAAAACGTACAAACGAGCTAGCGAAAATAAAAAGGACATGGAACAGGATAAAGGGATAAAAAAATAAGTAGAACACGGAAAAGTGTTTGAGAGGTGGGGGAAAAGAAACGGAAGCTACAAGCTACCGAGAAAAAGCTTATTCGGAACGAAAAGAAGCGATAGAGAATAAAGAGCAACTGGATACGGGTGCATGTCTTGTACTCAGCTTCCCTTTTGTTTCAGCCACTCATTTATTTACTCTTTCGTTTTGTCTTCTTTTTACATTCTGCAACCACGGATGTTTCTAGGAAACCGCAAATCCCCAATTTTCACTAAAGTCGAACCGATGAGTTGAGAAATAGAAATGAAAAAAATAAAATTTTTACTCAACGGATTAAATAAAAAATTAAGTTGATTTCATCGCTCGAGGAAAAATAATTAGATCTAATCATGCATTACATGATTTTCTTTGTTCTAATCATCTTGTTAATCTTCATAATTTATAAATCAGTAAGAAAACATTGTGTTGCTGTAACAAAGAGGTTTGATCGCGGGAATATGACAAATTAAAATAAATGCATTTTCCAAACACTTGATTTGTTGAAAAGAAATTTGGCTAATATTTAAATAGAATTCGTAGAAATAATTTTCTATAAAAAATTGATGTCTCTGAGAATATTTTAATCAACAGAAAAATTCGCAAAATGTTTACTAAAAATTGACGAATGGGTAAAAAATTTGATGAGCAATAGAAAATATAAATTTATATGTACACAGAAAAAAAATTTACTTAAATCAAGTAAACAATTTTGAAGAATTTCATCTTCTTGGTTTGAGTAGAAAAATTCTTAAAGTAAGAAATTTTTCTTGGTTTAAGTAAATTTTACTTAATTCAAGAATTTTTTATCTTGATTCAAGACACTGAAACTCTTCAAAATTATTTTCTTGGTTCAAGAATTTTACTCTTGATTCAAGTTAATTTTTTTTTTCAGTGTATTTAATTATTATCATCGTTAATATTAATTCTCTCACACATCAATAGTAATTACTGTTTTTAGTAGATTTCATAAAAATCTAACTATTGCAGCCGTTCTCATTGCGTAACTTTTTAAAAATTTAGCCATTTTCTGACTTAGTTTGTCGAGTTGAGTCAAAAAATGTAGTTCGTTCAAAAGTTTATATATGTATGTATATTTATACGATATAACGCGGCTTGTCAGCACGATAACGTTTTCAATTCATAACCGATTCTTCTCAAACTCAACAAGCTTTATCTATCGATAAAAACCAAGGTTTAGTTCCAAGATGAGCTTAATCAGGCGAGTAGTTTGAAAATAACAGGGTTTTGAAATTTTGAAAATCCTAAAAATTGATGTTTTTAGCACTTCAACTTGGTGTCATTACTGAACTGGACAAGATATTCAAATTTGGTAAATTGCATCATAAAGCTCTTTTATTAAGCTTCAATTTTCACTACTCAGAAGTGGTAATAGCCTCAATATTACTCCTTTTAGAGTTTGTTTAATGAATCAGTTTTACTGTTGCAGCCGTTTTCGAATTATTGGCTGTATCATAGCATAAAAATGATGTAGATTCAATAATCCCGATATTGATCAGTCTTTTGTCTAATATGTTCGGGTAATTCATCAGTAAATATGTTACAAATTATTTCTACATTTTGTTTTCTTCAATTAAAATTTCATCCGGTTTCAAAATTCTGAGTAACTTGCAAATTATTGTTTCTAAGCAGTTATTTAAAATTTGGACATTGATAATTCAAATCTCATAATCTTCAAAATCGTTTGACAAATATTTGAAAAACTATTTTTTTACAAGATAATTTTTTGAACAAAATTAGTTCTAAATAGTTTTAAATATATTATTGAATTTTTTTTTAATCAATGAATTAATTTATACATTATTAGTATTGATATTATTTTATTAAAAATAAATTTTATTTATTTAAAAAATCTACTTCCATTTCGGCTTGCCGAATGGTTGTTTTTTTTGTTTTTTGTTTATTACAATTAAATGGTATTACGTATAATGAGTTATTAATGTTAATTAAAATGTAAATTAGAATGTAAGTTCAAATTCATTTAATTTGACCACTATTAGTTTATTTGATTAAAAAACAGTTCCTCTACAGTCGTATTGATCTGCTGATGCCGATTTTCGTAATTTGAAGCTTGAAATGAACTAATAAGAGAGGATAAAAGTGTCTTATATCCTAATAGGTTAAAATGAGATCGTGAATGACAAAGAAGGATGGAGACTAGGACGAAAACAATGAAGATGCAAAGAAAAAATAGCGGGATCCGGTGAGGATGTCGTGTCGCATAATAACACTTGCCCCGGGCTTTTCTTCATAGCATTTACCTCCGGAAACAATTTTCGAACCAATGACTAGACTGTTTCCATAGTACGGCGATATTACTTTTCTTGGTATCGATCGTAGTACCGCAAGTGATGCGTGTCTTCAATGTTCAATGTTCAGCCAAGACAGCTGTCTCTTAAATGTTTTTTTTAATTCATGTATTATTTATTTTCAAAATCTAATATTTTTTATCCTATTATTTTTATTAAATTCTTCAATTTTTCATACTTATAACATTGAAATCAATATTTGTTAATGCGATACAGGAAATTGAAAACATTCAACTTAGAGCAATATGATATAGAGTTGGAATTTCATATGGAATGTTTTGATGAATTATCGAAAATTACTTAGGTTATAAATATAATGTAAAATTCTGAACAATTTTTGTGTTGTTTTTTGGTAGATAAATTATTTGATTGAATAAAAAAATTTTTTACAAAAAAAGGTTTTTTTTGTAAAAAAAAAAAAAAAAAAAGGTTTTGTTTTACTTGAAAAAGTAAATTTATAATATATTTATATGCTCCCTTGTTTTATAAACTGATCGCTGAATTGATTATAATTATTTTCTTTAATTTTATTTATTGCAATTTTTCGGTTGAAAAGAGGTTTCAATGGCTTCTTATGTGGATACTTCAAGTTCAAGTCTTCGTGGTAAATTAAGCACGACAACTTTTGAAAAAATCAATTTGTCAACTTAGTTTATTTTTTATTTCTCGTTTCTGACTTATGGGAAGTTGTGAAATTAAAATTGCAGCTGAATATTGTTTTGTTCAATTATAATTAATTTTTTTTCGGCTGATAGAAAAATTTTTTGTCCTTCAAGCAGTCACACTCAGAAAATTTTGGAGTTTTTTTGCAGGCAAAAAATTTACTTAAAAAAACAAAAATCTGAATAAAAAATTATAAGCATTGTTTAGGAAACCTCAAAATCTTGATTAATAAATATCATTAAATAATATTTATTTAAACTTATTCACAAGGAATAAAATAGTTCACCGTATTATCATTCAGTATGAAACTGTTGTGAGGTATAAAGCGATACAAAAGGATAACCCCGGGATATTCGCATTAAAGCGACAGGTACTGCGCTAATATAATTTTGCAAATTCCACCATCAAACAAAGACGCTTGGATTTAATTGCGTCGGTTCTTTGCCATGGATATATAAAAGCATGATGTGTTTACCAAATAACATTATTCAACCGTACTACAAATATTTATTCAACTGCGATGTAGTTCAAAGCGATTTAAACTAAATAAACAAATCCAGTAATATGAATTTAATTCATAATTAATGCGAGGATCCCATACAAAGTTGCCGATGCCCAACATTTTCCGTTTATTGGCCAAGGCATGGCTACTAATGCTCGGCCAAGTATCAGCGTTTTACGTCGGCCTAGCCTTGGTAAACCATCGGCTCTTAATGTTCGGCCAAGCATTGGCGTTTTGTACTGGCCAAGTCTAGGTAAGTCTTCGGCTACGACGAGATACTTATTATAATATAATGGTATGTGATTTGATATCAGCCATTGCTTGGCCTATGCTCTGGCTAATTCTTTATTACACTAGAAAACAATTAATACGTATTAGTCATTACTATGTTGGATCATTGTTTTTAACTTTGCTTAATTTAACGTTTGACCAAATTATAAACAAATATGTATTAAAAATTAGTAAATCAATTTTTAAAAGATATCTTAAGAGATTTTTTTAGGAGAAAACAACAATTTAAATTAATAATAATGTTTTTTTTTTTTAAGTATAACATTGATCAATTCTTAGTTTTTAATCAATATTTTTATTATTCGACAAGCTTTATTAAGATTAAATTTAAATTTGTTTTCACTAAAATAGATTTAATAAGTTAATAAATATTTTTTTGGCAGACCTTTTCGATAAATTTTCACATTACCAAATCAGTTAAACCTATTTCTTTTAGCCATTTGTATTAAGAAAAAAAAAATCAAATATTTTAGCAAGAAACCAATGATTTTTAATAAATAATTTATTTACTAATAAAAAGATTTGTCTAGTTATTTTTTATTATTAAAATTCAGAAATTGTTCAATTATGAAGTAAATAGAAAAATTCGTAACAACAATCAAGTTAACTCAATTATTCTGAGAAAAATTGATTGTTAAACATTAAAATTGTTAAACTAAGAACGTTAGCAGATATCTCGTATCAGTTAGCAGAATAGTAACAATTCAAAAATTAACAACAAAACTAAATTTTTTTTTAATTTGATCATTTTTCTAAAATTGATTATTTTAGTTAAATTTATTATACACTGTGAAAAATTTGACGAGATCATGTGGAGCAAACGATTTTTAAATGAATAAACATAAAAAATTAATTTTTATTTTTTCAAAAATTGTAAATTGCATAATTAGATACTTCAAAAATTACTTTTTTTTTTTTTTCATCACTTTGAAATGAAAAATAAATTTTAATATTTTAAGAAGTTGCAAAATATTTTTTTTTGATATTCTTAATAAATTCTTTTAATAAAAATTAATTTTTTATAAAATTATAAAAATAGATTTGTGTTACTTAATTTTAGTAACTTTAAAGTAATTAATTTTATTTAATAAAACAGAGTAATATTAATATAAATAACAAATTATAATTTCTTACTATTTAGGTTTGAGTTTATCAATGAATCAAAATAAATTAAAAATTTTTTATATTTAAATAAAATAAATTCTAAATATTTATAATAATTTGCTTCAAAATTTCAAAAAGTCAAATTTAAAAAAATGTAATGAATATTCACAAATTTAAACTAACAATAAATGATTCTAAAGATATATTATTAATTTGACTTAATTTTTACAATTATTGATTCTAAACAATAAAATTTTCCATTTCTCAAACGTTAATCAAATTAAATCTAATTTACTTAAAAAATGAATCACGCATGAGATAATCGCTTAGAAATCACTTTCCTCCATTAAAAATTAATTAAAAGTACACTTAAAATCCACGCTTTATCACGGTCCGGGTCTAAAATGCCTCGGTTAGTAAAAACAGCATACATATCATTTACCCAAAGTGATTTTTTACAAAGCTCTGCAGCATAAAAAATCCTGGGAGTTACTTCAGTAAATGTTTGCTCAAATTTTTTGCAGCAGTAGCTTAATTACGGTAATAAGTTAACTAATCCCAGCAAAATAATAAAACAGAGATCAGCGAAGTATTAAATTTATAATCTTGTTAATTATACACCTTCTATTGTTGTCTCCAACAAATTATAATTTGCTTCAATACTTCTAACTTCTGTATGAAAAATGAAGATAATGAATATCATTATTACTACTCTAACAAGCTGACAAACTCAATAATGCTAAGCTCTCCGAATGATCCTGGAACAAAATTTCACACAAAGCAGTATTTATCTGGAAACGTTATTGTCATTATTATCATCATTAGTCGGTATATATTATGCCAGGTGGCGTTAATTTACAACAATATTAGTGATACAAATCAAAGCGTGATAGTATAACTCTCTTCAAAGACATGAAGTACGGGCTTCGAGTGTAGTCGATAGAGAAATCCTTTCGTTATCACGAATAGCTAACTGATCCTCTGATCCTACCGTCAGACAACCAGACCCATAACTCTTAGTGCCTGCCTACCAGTTGGCTGCTTTCCATAAACAGATAGATATAGGATCGTACTGCTTTGTAGAGTGTATACTGTATACTATATAGTTTATTGTGTATTGTCTATAGTTCGATAGAAGTGTAGAAGTAGAACCTTGGCTGCAGCAGGAGGATCGAGAAATACCCACGGGTTATAGAATAAACAAACAGGGATTTACATGAGCTATTTTCAACTTGGGTAGATATATTTTAAGGATAAATGTTTGATAGATATATTTGCGAACGGAGCTTACTTACTTTATCATTGACTATTAGAATGTAGTTTTATATACTTTAAGCAAATAGCAATTGATGTACGCTTTTTTCATAGCTTTGAAATGAGCTATGTTGTAATAAGAGATTAAATTGTTGGAAATTTTTTATGATATTATTTTTTAGCTGAAGAAATACAAATTTTTCTTACAGTAACCTTTTTGTAAAAGATTTTTAGATTTGGAAAAAAATTATTTTAGGTAGACTACTTGCGAATTTTCATCTAAAAATTTTTTTCCTAAGGCTAATAGAAAACTTTTTTTCAATAAAAAAGTTACTGGAGGAAAATTTTGATTTCGTCAGCTAAGAAATAAAATTGTTGAAAATTTTCAACAAATCAATTTTCCGTCACAATAATTTCTATTTTTTTCAAAAGTAGTACCCATAGGAGAGATATTGAATTTTAAAAAATTTCAAAAAAGTGTTTTTTTAACACAACTTCCAAATTTTATGTCAAATTGTTTGGTAGGTAATAAATAATATTTTTGTGTGTGAGAAACTGCGTTGATATCTGCAAGTTCCGTCAAAAACGATTGATTCGTTTAGAAGCTATTGTATTCAAAACTTTAAAAAAAGTGAATTGTCAACATCCACTAGAATTTCGAGCTTGAACAAGATTTATGCATAAAATAATGCAAAATTTTGGTAATTATTTACAAGTGAGGCCAACCCCACTTTGGCCTATAACTAGGTGAAAAATTAGCATTTCTAATTTTTTTTATTCTGCTTGTTTTTATGGCGCATTTATGATAAACAATGTCGTGAAAGGAAAAAATAAAGATTTCGATAGCTTTTTTTACCTTTAAATGTTGGAAAATACAGTGGCTTTCATGTTCTTGGATAACAATTCTATTTTATTTTTTTTATGTTTTTGATATGTATTTTTTTTTTTTTGAAAAATGCATAAAAAAAAGAACAATTAAAAAAAAAAAAATTGATCAATTTAACAAAAGAACAAAAAAAAAATTATTTTCTATAGCCAAACATAGGGCAAAAAGTGTTTGACCCCGCTTGCAAACAATTAACAAAATTTTTTACGGTATAATTAATTACAAATCAACTTAAAAATTTGCACATTTAAGAAACATTAATTAAAAAAAATTTTAGTAGCTGAATTTCTTTCCAAAGTCTATATAACTTAAATTTTTTTTTGTTCAATTTAAATCTTAATTTTTTAACAATATTTTTTATATATTTTTTATACTCATCATAAAAGAAGTCTGCGACTTTTTTTACATTCATGCTAATTTTTTTATGGTTAAAAACATGATTTTTATCTTCATTAAAAAATTACAATTCTGCTTTATAAAATACTAGTTGTTACCCGCCCGCTTCGCTGAGCGCTTTACAGAATTGCATTTTTAGATCGAGGCTTGAAATTTAATTGGAGTATTGTTTTGATTTGCACAGATTACAAATGAGCGTTGAAAGTTTCAGTTAAAGTCATTGCAAGTCTTATAAGTCAAGTTGAAATCTGTCTAGCTTCAAGTGCAAAGAATTTTTCTGTTAATATTGAAAATTTTCTCAGTAACATAACATTTTTATAGAAAATAAATTTAACATGTTTTTTATGAATTTAGAAAAAAAAAACCATGAATTTAGAAAAAAAAATATGATCATTACAAAAAATTTTATTCGTTAATTTTTGGTTCTGAAAAAAAAATTAACCTTTTTTTTAAAAAACTAGAAATTTAAATAGTGCGCTACGCGCCTTAATTTTGACCAATAGGGAATCAGGTCCCATTTTTTGCGAGTTTCGACTACTGACTAACACACTCTCATGTATTTTATTGTAAGGATACTTAAAAAATCATATTATGGTTAATTTTGATAAAGAAAAATATACAATATCGACGACCAAAAAACATATTAAGATAAATAATCTATTGTAATTCTAATCTTAGCGCAAATAAAATGTACCTTTTATGTTTAACAAAATTTTAGTTAATCAAATAAAATCCATAGATGTCAGAAAAAAATAATAACATACTAATAAGAGAAGATAATGAAAAAATACATAAATAAACTAATAACCGGTATCTTAAATTATATTTAAGAAATTCCAACATAATTTTTTTTTTTTTTTTTTTCAATTAATACACAAACAGTAATAGAATATCACTCAGAATTCAAGTAGAACAGTCCTATTCTATTACTGCACCCATCACTAAATTCCATCAAAACCTCTCAACATATTTTCCAAGAAACTAGGAATTCTAAGTGCGGGCGTACGGACGCACTTTAATTCTGAACCAATTATAAATAAAGGGTCACTTTCTCAATTTATGTCAATATAATTTCGATACTAAATTAACTTCACCTTATCATCAATTTTTTTCTGTAAGATAATTCAATGAATTGAGGTGTAAATTATTTATTAAGCCCAGCAATAAGAACGCGTTAAAAAGAGCATCGAAACACGTGTCTTGGCACATTTGTATTTTTATTCCAGTCATTGGAAACGATTCACAAGGGGGATAACTGTTGTTTCCTCGAACTGAATACGTTTTCCCTAGGCGTCGAGCATCGCATAGTACCAACTATGCTGTGGCGCACTAATGCTATACATTCAACTCGTATATTTGCATATGAATTATGGGTGGTACTGGAGCCGGCAACTTTATTGGTTATTTAACGGTACCGCAGAGGTTCGAAACCGCGTATACAAACACGAACCGTATAGCATGCTCTCTATCATTCGATGGGTGTCTCCAATGTGACAGATTGATGGCTACGACGAGACTTCCTTGTTGATTATTTCAAAACTTATATTGTAAATACGTTCGATTGCTCCCTTTTGGGGAATCACGTAACCCATTAAATTCAAATGTTTATTGATTCACCATCGGAAAACGCTTATATTAATTTATACAGAGGAAGTTGAGTATTGTTTAATTGTTCAACACTCAAGAAATCTACAGCTTAGTAAACATGAATTTTACTTCAAATTTTAATATAGTACACAGAAAAACAAAAATTAACTTGAATTAAGAGAAGAATTCTTGGACCAAAAAAATAATTTTGAAAAGTTTTATTGCATTGAACTAAGACAAAAAATTTTTGAATCAAGTAAAATTTACTTGAGCTAAGAAAAATTTCTTAGTTTTAGAATTTTTCTACTCAAATCAAGAAGATGAAGTTCTTCGAAATTATTTACTTGATTCGAGTAAATTTTTTTTTTTCTGTGTATTATTCTCAATAATATTTTACGTTAATACCTTTTTTTTTTGTGCTTCTATTTCTTTTTTCTACAAGCCAATCGGAAAACTAATAAAATGTGACCTTAATAATGCGCCAAAATAACTCCTTTGTGGAAGAAAAAAAAACTGATAAATTACTGTTCAAAGTTACGGCGAAGCGAAAAATATTCCAATATCTGTATTATAAACTGAAAATAACTTAACTTAGTGAGTTTTTTAATCAAAATTTTTTCATTGTACAATAAACAAGCAAGACTTATTAACAAATAGTATACATGAAAAAAAAATATCGCTCTCAGAGCAATCCCGTAATGCAATAGTAGTAGCTATCCCCACTTAACCATCTGTTTGATTGTTACTAGACAAAGTGACGACTGAACACTAATTTCAAAATACCCTGACTTTTCCATGACTTTTCCTTGACCAAAAATGAAATTATTTTTATTTTTATTAACTGTTAATAAATGATTTTTTAACATTATGGGAATTAACAAATATTTATTAACAGTTAATAAGTATTTATTAAGTAGAATTTATTAACTGTTAATAAATATTTATTGATAGTTAATAAATATTTGTTAACTGTTAACAAATATTTATTAAAGATAAAAAGCAAAAATGGCAATTTTCTTCTGACGCTTTTTATAACTAGAATACATGATAATAATTCAGATCACTTAATAAATTAAAGTTTTTAATATTTAAAAATATAAAAATTATTATGGAGTTGTGATTGAATTTAGTATTTTACAATAAACTTTATTATAATGTAATATAATGATTGCAATCAATTTATAAAAATTACAATTTTTTTTTTTTTTTTTGGTTAAAACCTTTATTTTTCTAATAAATAAATACAAAAAATATAACACATCTATAAAATTAAATTAAATTAAATCTCGATGAGAAACAACATTAACTCCATTCGATGTAACGGAATTTTGAAATAAAATAATTTTTTAAACTTAATTGAAAAACTTTTTTTTGATCACTAATAATAAATCTATAATTTGTTCAACGTTTTAAATTAGGTTGAGATGATTTTTGTTCATAAGCTATCTTCATATCATATGGAATTGCAAGCAAGACAAATTCACACTCAACAAAATATTTATTAACTGTTAATAAATATTTGTTAACTATTAATAAATATTAATAAATGTATTTTTCTCCCAAATAAAAATTTAATAAATGTTAAAAAATATTGATTAAATGTTAAAAAATATTTATTAAAATTTAATAAATTTAATTATTATCTTTAAATAAATTAAATCATTAATAGTTAATAAATCCTTCGATCAGTGTAAAAAAAAATAATTGTTAGTCAAATATTCGTTATAATTGCAAATTATTTTAAAAATAATTTTTGTATGCTAGAATTCATATCTAATACCCAGAACTAAGTAAAAATTTGGCTACAAACTATAAATTATGTTTTATTTTTTTGCAGATTTTCAACTATTCAAAAAATATGAGTTTCTTTCGATTGAATGTTTATAACTTTTGTAAATACAATAATTGATATTATAATTATCATTAATCATTGAGAAGTTATACTACTTTTCAAGAAAAACTTGCAGTGAAGAGAAATAATGTAAATTTTGAGATGCAAAATTTTTCGACTACTTATTATGAATCTTCTTTTGTTGTCACTTGCATTTGTCTCTGGGAAGAATTACCAGTGGACATAATAAGTGTGTCTAGTATCAGAGTCTTCAAGAACAAGATGTTTGATAATATGTTAAATTTGGATACTTAAATCGTGAAATGAGTAATTTAGTTTAATTTAAATTGAAATATTGAGTGTTTAAATTTTCTTATAACCATAAATATGATTGATTAAATTGTTATACCATATTTATACTATCTTTAGGTACAAAACTCATGTATACGATGTAAATATGTTTGCCAATTGGCCAGTTTGGCCTTAGCATAAAGTCATCTATCTACCTATCTATCTTTTTTATTATGAATTATCCATACATTTAGTTTTTTTAATGTTATTGATCTTAAAAAAAAAACAAACATAAATTGCGAAATTAAATAACATCAAATAATATTGAGCATTGTATACAGTACGATTTTTATAATGCTATAAAAATAATAAAAAATAAACTAGAAATTTCCCTGACCCAAGTTAAAACTCCCTGAATTTTCCATAATTATTCCAGAAATTTTAAATTCTCTGGCATTTCCAAGTTTTCTAGGTCAATCGCCACCCTGCTAGAGCCATCTAGTAGATCGCTCCAGTAACAATATTTTTTTATCCCTGTACATTATGCACCTAGTGAAGAAAAAGGACATTTCAAACCATGCGGTGTTGTCTCCCAAGCCGAAGACCAGTGAAAGTACAATGATCATTAATCTTATAAATAACTGTTTTGATTAAAAAATTACACCTCAAATTTTAATACAGCATAACATTAGTTTACTCGAGTTAATTTTGAGCCTCAATCGTCTCCAACGCACTTGTCATGCGCAGTACTTCCTCCCTTGGCTTAGTGACCAATCAGGTAGCTCCGAGTGTACTAAAAGTAAGAACGAGACTATAGCGCATCGAAAGCACGTGACTACGTGACTACCGAAGCTTCAAATTCAAAGCATCTGCCTGAGTGAACGGACGCGTGTGATTAAACTGTTTTCAATATTTTGACTTAAATCAATTTTTTTGACAAAATGGACGGACAAAATCCAATTATTGACAACGTCACTGACTTTACTGTTCACCAAGAACTTGAGGATGACGATGACTGCCTCGTTTTGATGACATCATATGACGACGAATTTTTCGGTGAAAACGACAGCAAAGACTTTAATATTTTTGACAAAATGGACGGACAAAAATCAATTACTGACCATGTGACTGACTTTACTATTCGCCAAGACCTAGAGGATGACGATGACTGCCTTGTTTTGACGACTTCATGTGACGACGAATTTTTCGGAGAAAACGACTGTGAAGACGAGTTTTTTAACGACAAATCCAACGGTATGGATGAAAATAACAACTCTGACGAAAAGACATTTTTGGCTCCGTTGCCTATTTCTTCTGACGGAAGTGACGATAGTTTAATATTTTGTAAGCCGTGGATCATGACGTGTGAATTCAGTTCGTGCCGTAAAAGACTGTTTACTAAAACTCACGCTCGACGACACCAGATGTGGCATTTTAGCAAGATCTTAACTTGCACGAAGTGTAAGCGGAAACCAATGTTTAAAAGAATTTTATGTCATCATATAGGTAAGCGTTATTATTATCGCCAGAAATATCTTCGGAGGTAATAAATTTTCAGGATATACAAAAACGGTCCTTTTCAGGACCACAAATTTTTCATTACGTAAGAGAACTTTCTGAATACTAACTTTGTTACTTACAGAAATATCTTCTGAGGTAATAAATTTTCAGGTTATACAAAAACGGTCCTTTTCAGGGCCACAAATTTTTCATTACGTAAGAGAACTTTCTGAACCCTAACTTTTTACTTACAGGAATCAGTATATTACACATCTAGAGCAGTAAAATAAGAAATGTCTCAGATCACATGTAATTGTTGTCCGAGGCAAAGTCGAGGTCAATAAACATGTAATGATCGAAGACTTTTTTATTTACTGCCTATGGTATGTATTAGGGTGATCCAAAAAAAAAAAAAATTTTTTTTTTTCTTTCAAACAAGCTCAAAAGTTTCGTTTGGGTGTAAAAAAATTACTGTAAAAAGATGAGCTCTTAATATTAATATTAATTATATATATAATTAATAAATAGTCCTCGTCGCATTTTTTTAATTCCCATAAGAATAACATGGGAAAATTTTTTTTTGCTTCTTCTGATTTTTGTACCGTTCAAACGACTGATTGACTTATTAATTGCTGTTCTAATCTTTATAGAGAATTGAACGCTTTACAAAAAAGGTCTGATAACATTTTTTTGATTTTTCCACGCGTTCAAAAGTTATTCAAGATCAAAGTTCAATTGTTCAAAAATTTGATAGAATTTTATAAATTACACCAAAACTGTTGGTTTCAGAGTCATAATAAAAATCAAATTTTTTGTCAAATATATATTAGACTTCTGATAAATGTTGACCAATAATTTTTTTTTGTTCAATCAAATAAATATGATGTTTTTAAGGAATTTTCTTTGCAATAAATCAAAAAATAAACAATTTTATTCTATTATTATGTTCACGTTCATTTTATTAATAAGTTTTGCTTAAGAAATTGCTTGTCTATTTACATTAAATATTTATGATTGAAGTGATTTTTTATAACAATTTGGAAAACGTTGTCGATGGCCCCGAACAACCTGCAATAAATACTGCAACTGTTCTTCATCTTTAGTTAGGCAGCGGTTATATTTTTCAATTAATGCAACACCCCGTTCAGCAACGTCATTCGTTACTTTCAAAGTTTTGAAAAATTCCAGACATATTTTTCAGCTGTCATCATTAGGCCATGTAGAAATATCTTTTTTTATTAAATCAGAGGGTAAATCAAATTTTTTAAATAACTGCAATGAGTTTTTCGAAACAAAGTCGCTTAAATCGTTATCTAATAATGATTTTAAATTTACATCCTCTACATGATATCGCTGCTCCATTAATGTAGAGCCCTCTCGAGTGTTAATAGCATAAAGCATTTTCTTTTCAATATAGATCGGAACATTGTCATCAAATAATGATATTGTGGCCAACTCGTCATTTAAATACCACAAATGTTCCTTCATCTTTCTGCAAGCTTCTTGTGATACCACCGAGTCAATTTTTTTATTTAAAATCAAATTTTTCATCAACTCTAGATCTTTGTGAGGTGCTAGAATAGCAGATGTTGCCGTGTACCAAGCTTCAATGTAAAATAAAATTACAAAGATACACACTTGACGTAAACTTTTTATTTCACGAGGGGAAAGATGAAATTGATCCCGAAAAATAAACATTTTAAAACTATAGATAGCTTTTGACATCCATCGCGCATGATGCACAGCACCAGGACGCTTGAAAGTGTACATATCGGTTGGACAACTACCAAGAAAAATTAAAGATAATACCAAAAGCTCCCGGTAATCATCTCGAAGCTGAGATATCTAAAAAACCAAATTAATAAACATAAGTTGAAAGTATTAGTTTTGATTGTATCAAGAAAATATAATGAACAATTTTTACCTGTAAGCAATTATTAATGAAATTAATAATTTTAATCTTATCTTCATTTAAAGCGCTTGCCACAGTTTCATCCTCTATTCCACTTTTATATTTGGTTTGACCAATGTCGTCCCATTTTTTTTTTTTAAAACGAAGGAAAATCGGGACGTTAGGACCAGATGTAGTGGTCCAAAAAACTTCAAAAACTCCTCGTAAAACAATTTTCAATACATGATGACGACAAGGAAGCCACACCAATTTTCTCCCCAATGCTTTTTCAATTTGAACACATGTACCTTTATAAATGCCTACAACAAGAACAGATAAAAATATATAAAAACATGAGATCTTGATTTTAAAGCGAGAGGAGAGCATACCTACGCTCACGCTGAAGTCATGCAGTAGAAATCAAATATAATAATGTCGTAAGTACTTGTAATTATTAAATAAATTCTACCTGTGTTGACAGCTGCAGTATCAAAACACATTGCTTTTACGTAAGGAGCAATGTTCCATTGATTTAACGTCGTAATAACAGCTAAAGCTTGTTGATAAGCAGTTCCACTATCAGCTTTAGGGACTCCAAGAAGCTGATCAACTCCAGAGACAGAAAGTAGAATTGCTAAACGGTCAACAGACTGTGAATCAGCTATATCGGGCAAAATTTTACCGTCCCAGTGGACTACATAACGATCATCAGAACGGAATTTTTTTCAAATCTTGCGCAATGTTTGATCTATGTTTGATGCGCGCTCGATAAATAGTACCGTAACTTGAATTAAGAGTGGAAAGATCGATTCCTACACTCTTAAAAGTAGCAGCTAAAACAAAAGTAACATTTCTATTTGTTACTTTTGCTCGATCTAGTGCTGCACATAATTCGAGTGTCATCACATCAATTTTGTTTGGTTGACACTGTTGACTTAGCTGATTTTCAAAGTCAGATACAACATTTGATGTCTGACTAGATGTTGTTGCTGAAAACTAGATAGTAACACTGCGGATTTTTGGGTAACAAGCATCATATCAACAGCAGGTTCATCTGTATCTAAATAGCAAAAGTTGTTTATATAAAACAGATAATTATAGTTGATTAAGAAAGTATACTGATAGAATTTCTTAGCATTTAAGAAATTATTTCTTTAACATTTTTTCTTAGCATTTAAAAAATATTTCTTAGTATTTAAGAAATAATTCTTAAATACTAAGAAATATTTTCTAAATACAAAGAAATGATGTTTAAGAAATGATTTCTTAAATATAAAGAAATCTTCTTAAATACTAAGAAATCCTTCTATCAATATAAGTATAAATTGTAATATAAACTTACCAGCCGAATTTACACCCTTGCAACCTTCACCTCACTCTGGAATCACTCTGTATTCAGAGTAATCTCAGAGTGAATTCAAAATGAAACTATTTATTAATTATATATATAATTAATATTAATATTAAGAGCTCATCTTTTTACAGTAATTTTTTTACACCCAAACGAAACTTTTGAGCTTGTTTGAAAGAAAAAAAAAAATTTTTTTTTTTTTTGGATCACCCTAATACATACCATAGGCAGTAAATAAAAAAGTCTTCGATCATTACATGTTTATTGACCTCGACTTTGCCTCGGACAACAATTACATGTGATCTGAGACATTTCTTATTTTACTGCTCTAGATGTGTAATATACTGATTCCTGTAAGTAAAAAGTTAGGGTTCAGAAAGTTCTCTTACGTAATGAAAAATTTGTGGTCCTGAAAAGGACCGTTTTTGTATATCCTGAAAATTTATTACCTCCGAAGATATTTCTGGCGATAATAATAACGCTTACCTATATGATGACATAAAATTCTTTTAAACATTGGTTTCCGCTTACACTTCGTGCAAGTTAAGATCTTGCTAAAATGCCACATCTGGTGTCGTCGAGCGTGAGTTTTAGTAAACAGTCTTTTACGGCACGAACTGAATTCACACGTCATGATCCACGGCTTACAAAATATTAAACTATCGTCACTTCCGTCAGAAGAAATAGGCAACGGAGCCAAAAATGTCTTTTCGTCAGAGTTGTTATTTTCATCCATACCGTTGGATTTGTCGTTAAAAAACTCGTCTTCACAGTCGTTTTCTCCGAAAAATTCGTCGTCACATGAAGTCGTCAAAACAAGGCAGTCATCGTCATCCTCTAGGTCTTGGCGAATAGTAAAGTCAGTCACATGGTCAGTAATTGATTTTTGTCCGTCCATTTTGTCAAAAATATTAAAGTCTTTGCTGTCGTTTTCACCGAAAAATTCGTCGTCATATGATGTCATCAAAACGAGGCAGTCATCGTCATCCTCAAGGTCTTGGTGAACAGTAAAGTCAGTGACGTTGTCAATAATTGGATTTTGTCCGTCCATTTTGTCAAAAAAATTGATGTAAGTCAAAATATTGAAAACAGTTTAATCACACGCGTCCGTTCACTTAGGCAGATGCTTTGAATTTGAAGCTTCGGTAGTCACGTAGTCACGTGCTTTCGATGCGCTATAGTCTCGTTCTTACTTTTAGTACACTCGGAGCTACCTGATTAGTCACTAAGCCAAGGGAGGGAGTACTGCGCATGACAAGTGCGTTGGAGACGATTGAGGCTCAAAATTAACTCGGGTAAACTAATGTTATGCTGTATTAAAATTTGAGGTGTAATTTTTTAATCAAAACAGTTATTTATAAGATTTTTTTGCCCTCCGAGAAGAAAGTGGCAACTTTCGTCCCGCTGCGCTAAACAAAGTTGCCGCTTTCCGCCTCCGTCGGACAAAAAATTAGTATACAGCCCTTGGAAAGTAAAAAAGAAAACCTCAGATTACATGTTTGTCGACCTTGACTTCGCCACGGCCAACAATTACATGTGATCTGAGGCTTTTTTCATTTTCCTTCCCAAGGGGTGTAATATACTATATGATTATCTTGCTTTCACTGGTCTTCAGCTTGGGAGGTAACACTGCGCGGTTTGAAATGTCCTACTTTCTCCCTAGGTGCATAATGTAAAGGGAGAAAAAAATATTGCTACTGGAGCCATCTACTAGACCACTACTACAGCAAAACATCTCCTTTCAGTAGCAACACTGTATGACTTTGGTAGCAGTACTTTGGATGGCTAGAATAACTATACTACATTTTTCAACGCTGCCATCTAACATAACCACATACACACATAGTACCCGGGAAAAAATGATTTAGCCTAATTACATATATTTACATATGATTATATATTAAATATATAGAATTATATATGATTATATATAAATTTTTATATAAAATATACATAATATATAGACTAATATATTATATGTATATTTTATATAAGTCTATATATGATTAGATCTAATTAAATCGGAGTTATCTAAAGCTATATATGATTATATATTAATCTATACAAAATGATGTTTAACATTACGCTTAAATAGTTATAAAATAAAAAATATATTGCACTACCTATAGGAAGAATTAGTTTGCCCTGCTACTGTTTAATAATAAAATGATTATTGGAATAAATATGTTGGTATAATTAGATTCAGTGAAATAAGCAAATCAAGAGTATCAAAATTTAATATACAATTAATTTTTATATTATATTATTGATAAATTGATTTGATACGTTATGTACTTCATAGAATTATGGATTCTTATAAGACGACAGCATAGTAGCCGAGAATTTCAAGACGCACTGTGATCATCAAAGTTAACCAGCATTGAGCGTGGTTAGTAATTGGATGGGTGACCGCGTCGGAGTTATAGCTGTAAAATCATATGTAATGATTTTGTTTTGGTTACAGAATTAGGTACGACCAAATCAAATATTATATCCCCAAAAATAACCACATATTTAATTAGGGGTAATAATATATAATTTCACGTTGTTACATGTAGTTATATATGAGTATATAAAATTATATATAACTTATATATGATTATATATAACTCATTGATGATTATATATAACTTATATATGATTATATATAATTAGACCTGGCCAATTTTCAGGTCGAATTATATATAAGTTATATTATATATAACCATATATAATTAGGCAAAATCATTTTTTCCCGGGTAATATCGATCAATTGAATCCCAATATTTATAAATAATAATTTTAAAATAATTTATAAAAATTGGATTAATTAATTAATAAATTTCAAGTTATTATTTACCTTATTTTCAATAAATAAAAAAATTTAATTGAAGAATATCAAGAAAGTCAATAAAGAATTTGAATAATTTTCATAATAAACTATTGTAAATTATATATAATTCAAATAAAAACATGGTGTCGTATTATTTGTCAGCAAGAAGAATAAATTTTTATTATTATAAAATTATTTTGTTTCTCCACACAATTGATAAACCTGTATGAATAAATAAACTAATTCATTACTCTTTGAACCAAAAGTTTTTGAATTAACATTGGTTTTGAGTTCTGATAATATTTGCCTTTAATTTAAATTATTTTTCTAGATAAATTAAATTCTATTATTTTTTTACTGAATATTCAAATCATAACCTTCGAATTAAACAATGTTCCTTTGAGATCACATACATAATATTTTATTGGGTATAGTCATCAGTAAATTCACGATAAACAAAACCAATATTTTTGAGGTTACTGAACATGCAACTTTACTTCGCCCTCAATCTGAGACATTGATAAACAGGGATGAAAATTGATAATTCATTAATTGATCTTAAAAACAAGAAAAATTTATGTTATTTTTGACATATTTGTCAAACATTTATTAAAATAACTAACTTATTTATTTATTTATTTCTTTGAGAAAAAAAGAACTCATTATAAGATGATAAATTAACAAACTTATATTCGAATAACTCAGTCTATATTGGTTTAAATGAATTAAATAAAATATTTTTTAAAGAAGTCTTTGGTTTTTTGACAACCTCACTGAGCCTGGACTCACCTTAATCTTCAAGGCGACGAAGACGGTTTTTAACCATCTAGTAATCATAGCTCTTGAAGCCGCCTTTACCTGGCCTCTGGTTGTGATAAAAAGGTACATCAAGTTCGGATTTGCTTTTCTTCTACTTGCTGACACATGTATTAATCACTTAACCCAGTATACAAGGTCGAATTCTAGTTGATCTACTTTTATCAATTTTCATCTGCACTGACTATAACTCGTTGAATCTGTCTTTGGTCGAAACATGGCCAAAAAACGATCATATTGTTCTTTAACACGACTTTACCCAGATCTATGAATAGAAGCGTAAGATCATCTCATTAGTGGGGAGTGGATAGTAAGCAACATTAGATAAGTATGGGTGTAAGATGAGCTAGGTAATCTCCAAAGGATCAAGCTAAAGGCACAGAGCTAAAATAAAAATTTCTTTAAGAAAATTGTCTTAAGAGTGTTAATTTTTCCATCGTTTGAAATACATTTTTTTTTCGATGATCAAAAATGAAAGTCACATACAACTTTTGTATCTAAATCGTTAATGTGAATTTTATATTCGTTCTTTATTTATTTCTTGACTTCCCGAGTCGAAAAATTGAAACTGATTTTGAGCAAAATGATCTGCATTTAAACTTATTGATCTGTAATTGAACTTTTAAAAACATTTTCTTCTGTATTTGATCTACTCTATTAATTATATCGACACATTGATTACACCACATAAAAATACCTGAAGGTCTAGTATGTAATGAGTCCTTTTATTTGCTAACTGATGGAAGATTAGTTAAACAAAAGAACTTAATCATAATTCCCGGGCAGGTTTTGATCGATAATTTCTAGAGCCTAAACAGTCCTTATGAAACATTTGTCGAGTTTATAAAGCAATAAAAAATCCTTTTCGATAAGCAAGTGATACCTGGCCTAGTTGACGTGTCTTTTCTAGGAAACTCGTTCTAAAGTTTAACGATGTTTTCCTACATTGTGAGTTGCAGTTGTCATGAGCAACAACTTAAATAAAGTTCACACATGACATAAAACACAGAGTCAGTAACTAGACTTTGAATAGCTAAGTCGCGAGCTTGTCAGACGAATTCTCCCCGCAATAAAAAATACATTAAAGATTTCTAAACTGTTCAAGCATTACTGATATTGCACGGGTTTTTTTTTTCTTTTTAAATGTGGTTCATAAAGATTGTATTATGCTGCTGTTACGTATTTATTGGTCACTTTTCAAGTGGAAGTAACATTCACAATTCAGAAATTAAAACCCGCCTCATCAAGCATACGGTGAGTTCAGAATTTTATGAAATTGCTTTTAATTTTTTGTGATCCTTTTCAAAATTATCAATTGTTTTTACAGTTTGAATTAATTAATAATGGTTTTCCAAATAATTCAAACCCAGTGATAATAACTTCTGATTTAGTTGATGACCAAGTTCTAGGAAGACATGCTGATAATAGAAACCCGCTGATTGTAGTGAATGGTGATTTTAATCATCATCAAATTAAAGGGTATCATCCTAGCTATCCTAAATATGTCATCTCGTTTGAATCCATTGAGAAACTGACTTCACTCATTTTTCGGTTCATGCATTCAACAATTTGGAGTATAAAGTCACCAATTTTCATTCTTGACATTTCTAAAGAGTTCAATGTTAACAATCTTTATTTCGCGCTTCATTTTCTCATACACTTCGATATGTTGATGTCATATTACATGTGTTATGATAGCAACAAAAATTCAACCATAGTCTACACTCTGAACCCTTACACACAATACGCTCCGTTACCTTGGAATCAAGTTGGGTCTGCAAACAACAATATGAGAATAAATCCGTCACTATACAGTCTGCAATATCCGAAAGGTATATATTGAGTTTGATAATTATTTACGATAAGAAAAAAAATCTAGAAAAAGGTTAACTCTGCAGGCCATCTCTAGAACTTATTTTCGAGCGTAACCTTCAAAAATCTGTTCATTTTTTGAGCTCTTCGAGCTCAAATTTTTACACTTAAATTTTTTGGTGGCTATAATTTTTAAACGCGTTTTTTGACTTCGAATTACATGGTGGCATTCGACGCAGTTTCATTAGTACAAAATATGATCCAAAAAAAAATGTCAGAGTTATGTGAAAAAAACAATTGCTCCTAAATTTTTGGTAAGCGATATCTCTCGAACCAATCAACCGATTGTTACGTTTTTTGCGGCGGTCAACATAGTTTTTTGAGCTCTACTAATTATTTCATTACATTAAAAACGATCTGAAAAGAAATGTCGGAGTAATGTAAAAAAAAAACACTTTCTTCCAAATTTGTCGTCAACGATTTCTCGGGAACCAATGAACCGATTTTGACGTTCTTGGAGCTAATCGACGTGATTTTCAACAGTTGAAAGCTGAGTAATTTTTTGAATCGTACAGTAAAGGCGTTCAAAAAGTGATTCCAAAAAAACCACATTTGAAAAAAAATTTTTTTTTTGGTTTTTTGTGATTTTTCATAATCTACCAAATTTTACCAAATCTTCTACTAAATTACCAAATCTTTCAAATTCTCATGGAAATTTAAGTTTGGTCAAGCCTTTTCAAAGGCACCAATCGCGATCGAATCGGTCAAATCATTTAAAAGTCATGAAAGGGTTACACACACACACACACACACACACACATAGGATCCCGAAACGTCGAGATCCGATGAAAACTTGATTTTCGAAAATCGGGGTAAGATCAATAACTTCCCGATTTTTAAAAAATGTTCGATTTTCTCCGTGGGAAGTTGAAAATATGTTTCTTTAAGTCGATTACCTTTAAGAAGAAATGATAAATTAAATAAGGGAATTGTACATATACTTACTTAAATTTGTTAATTAATTTTCAGATTTGGAAGAAAACTATCAAAATATTTATTTTGATAAAACTCAGTACTTAGACGGTCATAAAATAAAAATAATAGATGAGATCCCTCATACACTAAATTTAACGCAACAGGAAATGATTAATATGAGACTGAAATATGTTAAAGAGTACAGAGACCTTTTATTATACTCATTACCTGATTATATGAAAGTAACCACGTCAATGGATATTGTTAAACCCTATTCCGACATGAAAATGATGAAATCCGGTTATGATCAGTTTCTTCATACTCGTTCTTATGATGTGTCTAATCGAATGAGTCAGTTAGCTGATACCAATATGACATTCATTAATTTTGTGACGGAATATCGAGAAGTACACTTTTCAATTTTAACGAAAAAGACTGATTATACACAGTAAAAAATTTTGCGTCATTGCGTCAAACAAATTTGTGTTAAAAATTTTTATGCTTAATAATTAAAACTTTTATGTGTAAATTTAACATTTATTGTGTTAAAGAAATATCTAACTAAATTAGTAATTACAGTAGAACTTACTATGAAATAATAATTTTATCATAAATTATTAATATAACATTTATAATTTTTTGAAGTCATTATTATTAAATGTTATGAATTTTTAGACATTTCTACATATATGTACACGGTAAAGAATTTCCATTAAATTTTACTATACATAGTAGGGTATGCCAAAATGTCACTTCCGTGAAAACCTTTTAAAATTGAAATTTTGAGTTCCGCTTTTAACAGCAGCTGTGTTTAGGCATTTTCTGAGATATTCCGGGGTGAGAGGATTTATTTGATTTTCATAGAATTTTTAACAGGAGATTCAATTAGGCACTTCCGACCAAGTTTTGAATTTTCAGCGAAAGTGCCCAAACTAAGCTTTTGTTAAAAAATTCTATGAAAATCAAATTTATCGTCTCACCCGAAAATATCACAGGAAACGCCCAAATGCAGCCCCTGTTGAAAGGGAGAACTCAAAATTTTAATTTTAAAAAGTTTCTCACAGAAGTTACATTTTGGCAAACCCTAATGCATAGTAACACCGAACTATAAGAAAACTGGTACAAAATTTACAAATTTCCACAGTAAACGGAATGCGCAGACGACACGATTTTGTAGGCTTATATTGTCCTTTTGTTGTTGTTTGTAGTCATCTTTGTAATACCGACCCTATGTCAGTACTATATATTCTTGGTTCTAATGTCTCATGATAATTTGAATGATCATTACATTCTTCTGCAAATTAAAAAGACGGCTACCAACTACACGGAAAGAAAAAAATTTGAAAAATTACAGTATATAATGCAACGTGGCGCTTCGTGATGAAAACTGGAAAAATTACAGTTTCAAATGTAATTATTACAGATTATATAAGAATTACATTGTAGAATGTAATATTTACATTGAAAGCTCTGAATATTAAATTAAAAAATTGAATTTAGAAAAATGTTATTTCAAACTGTAATTTTTCTAGTTTTGATTACGACGGGACCGATTTTACATTTTATACCGTAATTTTTCGAGTTTTCTTTTTTCCGTGTTGAATGTGAAAATAACTTAATATTGAAATATGAATTTCCATGTATGCTGCTTTGTGGTATTTAAAAAATTAATTACAAAAAATTGATGCATACTTCTTTTCATATCCTACACAGTAAAAAATTTTGCGTCATTGCGTCAAACAAATTTGTGTTAAAAATTTTTATGCTTAATAATTAAAACTTTTATGTGTAAATTTAACATTTATTGTGTTAAAGAAATATCTAACTAAATTAGTAATTACAGTAGAACTTACTATGAAATAATAATTTTATCATAAATTATTAATATAACATTTATAATTTTTTGAAGTCATTATTATTAAATGTTATGAATTTTTAGACATTTCTACATATATGTACACGGTAAAGAATTTCCATTAAATTTTACTATACATAGTAGGGTATGCCAAAATGTCACTTCCGTGAAAACCTTTTAAAATTGAAATTTTGAGTTCCGCTTTTAACAGCAGCTGTGTTTAGGCATTTTCTGAGATATTCCGGGGTGAGAGGATTTATTTGATTTTCATAGAATTTTTAACAGGAGATTCAATTAGGCACTTCCGACCAAGTTTTGAATTTTCAGCGAAAGTGCCCAAACTAAGCTTTTGTTAAAAAATTCTATGAAAATCAAATTTATCGTCTCACCCGAAAATATCACAGGAAACGCCCAAATGCAGCCCCTGTTGAAAGGGAGAACTCAAAATTTTAATTTTAAAAAGTTTCTCACAGAAGTTACATTTTGGCAAACCCTAATGCATAGTAACACCGAACTATAAGAAAACTGGTACAAAATTTACAAATTTCCACAGTAAACGGAATGCGCAGACGACACGATTTTGTAGGCTTATATTGTCCTTTTGTTGTTGTTTGTAGTCATCTTTGTAATACCGACCCTATGTCAGTACTATATATTCTTGGTTCTAATGTCTCATGATAATTTGAATGATCATTACATTCTTCTGCAAATTAAAAAGACGGCTACCAACTACACGGAAAGAAAAAAATTTGAAAAATTACAGTATATAATGCAACGTGGCGCTTCGTGATGAAAACTGGAAAAATTACAGTTTCAAATGTAATTATTACAGATTATATAAGAATTACATTGTAGAATGTAATATTTACATTGAAAGCTCTGAATATTAAATTAAAAAATTGAATTTAGAAAAATGTTATTTCAAACTGTAATTTTTCTAGTTTTGATTACGACGGGACCGATTTTACATTTTATACCGTAATTTTTCGAGTTTTCTTTTTTCCGTGTACTTGACGTCTCCCGTGTAAAAAAAAATTGTCCCAAAAATGTCCCAAGCTTGGGACATCCAAACGTGACACAATTTGGGACAATTTTGGGACATCTTAGAAATAAACAGAAATTTTAAAATAGTGCATTTAAGTGATTTTTTGTCAATTTTACGTATTTTTTTGAAAATTTTCAGAATGATTCTTCAATTGTACTACAATTTTAAACGTTTATTAAATGATTTAATAAGAAAAAATTTATTTTTGCACAGCTGTAAGTTTGTCTAGGAATTGATGGATAAAACAGTTATTGACCATTTTTGGGACAATTTAAGGACAATTTTGGAACAATTCTAGGACATTTTTAGGACATTTTTTTGACATTTCAAAAATATTTTTAGAACTTTTTAAAAATATTTTTAAGACAATTTTGAACGTTTTTTAAATGATTTTAAAAAAGACAATTTATTTTTGAACGGTTATAGATTTATCGTAAGATTAATGGATGAAAATTTTTAGTACAATTTTAGGACATTTTTTGGACTTTTTTGGAACAAATTTAGGACATTTTTGGGACACTTTCGGAACAATTTTGGGACATTTTTGAAATATTTTCAGAGCAATTTTTAACGTTTTTAAAATGATTTAAAGAAAGACAATTTATTATTGCACGGTCATGGATTTATCGTAACATTGATGAATGAAAATTTTTAGGACAATTTTGGAACAATTTTGGGACAATTTTAGGACATTTTTGGGACAATTTTAGGAAATTTTTGGGACATTTTTGAAATATTTTTAGGACATTTTTTTAATATTTTGAGGACAATTTTAAACGTTTTTTCAAATGATTTTAAGATAATTGTTTTTTGCACGGTTGTAAATGCATCCGAAAATTAATGAATGAAAAATTAATGGATAAAAATTTTTAGGACAATTTTGCGACATTGCATCTACAACCGTGCAAAAAACAATTGTCTTCAAATCATTCGAAAAAACGTTTAAAATTGTCCTCAAAATATTAAGAAAATGTCCTAAAAATATTTTACAAATGTCCTAAAATTGTCCCAAAATTGTTCAAAAAACGGTCAATAAATGTTTTATCCATCAATTCCTAGACAAATTTACAGCTGTGCAAAAATAAATTGTTTTTTATTAAATCATTTAATAAACGTTTAAAATTGTAGTACAATTGAAGAATCATTCTGAAAATTTTCAAAAAAATACGTAAAATTGACGAAAAATTACTTAAAAACACTATTTTAAAATTTCTGTTTATTTCTAAGATGTCCCAAAATTGTCCCAAATTGTGTCACGTTTGGATGTCCCAAGTTTGGGACATTTTTGGGACAATTTTTTTTTACACGGGCTGATGGCAGTTGATTTAGGGATCTTGTTTGAGAAAAAAGGAAATATGGCTCATTAGCGTTTTGAATAGAGTAGTCCGATAATTAGTTTTCAATTCGTTGAGGGAAAGGGAAAAAAGGGTCGATTCTGCTAAATTCTATTAGTTATTTCAAGTTTTGGTTTTCAAGTGATCGGTTGTATTTTTAAGTTTGAAATTATTACCTTGATTTTAGTTTAAAAGCTTATTTAAAAATAAAAAAATGAGTCTTGCGACGAACGATGCTTACACAGTTCATACCGGAGAAGGCATGGAGAGGAGTAAGTGTACGGAGCAATTAATGAGAAGTGGTAAGTAATATAAATTCCAATAAAACTTTAATAAACTTATTCGTGAATGTGATACCGAAACGAAATAAAATTTTATTATTCATTGATTATTTTTTTATTAGAGTTTTTCAAAAAAATTTCAAAATCATCAATTATGAATTTGCAATTTGCATGTGTATCTTGTTAATCTTTGACCCGGCTATTTAACGCTGTTATATGTCCAATATATTTAGATTCTGGTTTGCTGAAAATATTTAAAACCTTTCTTCAGTTGAATATTAGTATCATCCTTTCTTCCATCAAAATGAATACCTTGAAATCCGATATCTTTTGCTCTAAATGTCTTAAAAGCTTTTTGAATTTTTCATTTCCCTCTCATAATTTTATTTTTATCCGTAACTATTGTGGTATCAGTTTTAATAATTACTCCTAAATCAATTAAAGTTGATGTCCCAAGAGCTGCGGTAGCACGATTACTTATATTATATCTTTGACTGGTAAGTACAGTTTCCTTGAACTCAATTCTGTTCTGAATAGAAATAAAATCAGAATTGAGATTTCTATCTTGCCTGTAACTTGGTTCATAGACTAAAGATTTATTTATTTGAGATAAAGAGCTTTCAACTGAAGATGTGGATTTTTGTGAAAAAATAGTTTCAGTCACCTACGAAAAAGAAGATGGGTATTTTATTTTCTTCGGCGCAATCACATTTTTCAAAGTCTCTAGATTTACAAAAACTTACATCAAAAGGAGGTAATCTCTGACAGGTCAAGCCAAAGGTACAGAGCTAAAATAAAAAGTGTTTTGTCTTAAGATTGCTAATTTTTTCATCGTTCGAGATACATTTTTTTTTTTTTTTTTTTTTATAAAGAACGATAGTCAAATACCACTTTTGTATCTAAATCGTGAATGTGGATTTTATATTCATTCTTCATCCATTATTTGACCTATTTAATATATCGACACGTTGGTTACACCACATAACATTTCCTGACAGTCAAGTTTGTAATGTGTGCTTTTATATGCTAACCGATGGAAGATTAGTTAAACAAAGAACTTAATCATAACTCCCGGGCAGGTTTTGATCGATAATTTCTAGAGCCTAAACAGTCCTTATGAAAGCATTCGTTGAGTTTATGAAGCAATAAAAAAATCCTTTTCGATAAGCAAGTGATACCTGGCCTAGTTGACGTGTCTTTTCTAGGAAACTCGTCATAAAGTTTAACGATGTTTTCCTACATTGTGAGTTGCAGTTGTCATGAGCAACAATTTAAATAAAGTTCACACCTTACATAAAACACAGAGTCAGTAACTAGACTTTGAATAGCTAAGTCGCGAGCTTGTCAGACAAATTCTCCCCGCAATAAAAAATACATTAAAGATTTCTAAACTGTTCAAGCATTACTGATATTGCACGGTTTTTTTTTCTTTTTAAATGTGGTTCATAAAGATTGTATTATGCTGCTGTTACGTATTTATTGGTCACTTTTCAAGTGGAAGTAGCATTCACAATTCAGAAATTAAAACCCGCCTCATCAAGCATACGGTGAGTTCAGAATTTTATGAAATTGCTTTTAATTATTTGTGATCCTTTTCAAAATTATCAATTGTTTTTACAGTTGGAATTAATTAATAATGGTTTTCCAAATAATTCAAACCCAGTGATAATAACTTCTGATTTAGTTGATGACCAAGTTCTAGGAAGACATGATGATAATAGAAACCCGCTGATTGTAGTGAATGGTGATCTTAATCATCATCAAATTAAAGGGTATCATCCTAGCTATCCTAAATATGTCATCTCGTTTGAATCCATTGAGAAACTGACTTCACTCATTTTTCGGTTCATGCATTCAACAATTTGGAGTATAAAGTCACCAATTTTCATTCTTGACATTTCTAAAGAGTTCAATGTTAACAATCTTTATTACGCGCTTCATTTTCTCATACACTTTGATATGTTGGTGTCATATTACATGTGTTATGATAGCAACAAAAATTCAACCATAGTCTACACTGTGAACCCTTACACTCAATACGCTCCGTTACCTTGGAATCAAGTTGGGTCTGCAAACAACAATATGAGAATAAATCCGTCACTATACAGTCTGCAATATCCGAAAGGTATATATTGAGTTTGATAATTATTTACGATAAGAAAAGAAAATAAGTAAAACTTAATTGATTTGTCAACTAATTTTCAGATTTGAAGGAAAACTATCAAAATTTTTATTTTGATAAAACTCAGTTCTTAGGTGGTCATAACATAAAATTAATATATGCTATTAATTTTATACCAGATTCAACCCAACAGTTTAAACAGGAAATGATTAATATGCATGTGAAATACATAAAAAACTTTAATGACATCTCACTATATTCATTACCTGATTATATGGAAGTAACCACGTCAATGTATTTCTACGAAAACTATTTCGACATCGAAATGATGGAATCCGGTTATGATAATCTTCTTCATAGTCGTTCGTATGATGCGTCTAATCAAATGTATCAGTTAGCTGATACCAATATTACATTGATAAATTTTGTGACGGAATATCGAGAAGTACACTTTTCAATTTTAACGAAAAAGACTGATTTTTTGACAGTAAGCAAAGAAATTAACATAAATCTCAATTTTATTTGTATCACAATCTTAGTGTTATTGCTTATTTTATTGATCATTATTGTAAACAATAAATTCCATGTGAGCCAAGGAATTATGGACATTGTGAGCATGTCTCTCGGAATGGGGATAATATCTCCAATTGGACGTCTCTCGATGAAGATCACTTATTTCTTTGGATTTTTATTCATTTTTGTAGTAATGCCAGAATTCCAAGGTCAAATCGCGGCAGTTTTATCGCAGCCAGCGCGTCGTAATGTCGAAACCTTAAAGGATTTATACGACAACAAGTACCATGTGTTTTATGATACGTTATTAACAAATGATATGATGAATGAAAAATTGTGGGTGACTGAAGAGGACCAAAAGTACTTGCATTCATCAAATCACAATGGTCTGACAAAGTGTGTAATCAAAGCCCAACAAAATTCAACCATCGCTTGTATTGATAACAGTCCGGTCCAGTTTAAATTTGCTTTAACTTTTGAAAATCTTTATGTATCAAAAGAAAGTATCTTCAAAAAATACTACGTGTTTTGGACAAAGAAGCACTGGGCTCTAAAGGATAAAATTGACAAAGCCCGTTCAATACCGATAGAAATAGGAATAATCAACCATTACGATCAAGAGATAAAGCTACGGAAAAAGATGAAGAAGATGGAGAAAATCCAAGAAGCTGAAAACTATGAACGCACCGATTTTGAAAATTTGGTGTTTTATTTTATTATGTTTGCGGCAATTATGTTGTGGAGTTTGGTCATTTTTGGAATTGAATTAATTGTCGACCATTTTCACTCAAAATATAAGAAACAAGAAGAGGAGAAACGACAATTCATAGAGAAATTGAGAGCACGATCACGAATTATTTTCTCCCGCGAGTGATTTAAAAAAAGAAAAGAATCAACTATCGAATTAGCAGATGAGTTTTATTTAATTCAATTACTGAGTATGGTGTTTGATTTTTAAGTAATTTAAACTTTGTCGTGTACTTTTAAATATCTTGATCACTGTAAGAGTTATTTTATCTCCAAATCAATCATATTAAATCTTTAATAACCTTTAAGTTAAGAAGATGATTGATGTGTCGTGTTTATGAAAATGATTTATCTACAGTTTATAAGATTTAATGTGTTGAATGTGAAAATAACTTAATATTGAAATATGAATTTCCATGTATGCTGCTTTGTGGTATTTAAAAAATTAATTACAAAAAATTGATGCATACTTCTTTTCATATCCTACACAGTAAAAAATTTTGCGTCATTGCGTCAAAAAATTTTGTGTTAAATATTTAATACTTTTATGTGTAAATTTAACATTTATTGTGTCAAATTAACACTAAAAAGTGTTAAATTTTCAACATAAAAATTTTTGACATAAAATTTTTCGACGCATTGACGCAAAATTTTCTACTGAGTACAATTAATAGGTAAATTTCTTTTTAACACTTTATTTTTATTTATTTTATAATTATCATTTTGAAGATTCAAACTTCAGATACATTTTATTGAGAAAAAACAGTTTCATCATCATAATAACAAAAATACGATTAATTGTCAAAAGGTTCTAACTATCTTCAAGTGTATGGAATTCCTCTTTTCTTAATTTTGGTGAGTAAACTAATTGATTAATAATTTATTCACGAATAATGAAGCTTTTTTCACAATACGATCTAATTGAAAAATATTTGCAATAAAAATTTCGATGATAATTAATATTTAAAGAGATTTTTTCTAAAAAAGAAACAAAAAACGATAAGTTTTAAGATAAATAAAACCAAAATTGGACATTTGGAGTGTGATCTGGCAATTAGAAGTATTGATTTAGTATATTCACAAATAATGAGGCAATTATCATTCTTAAAATTTTTTAACTTTGTGCAGAGTAAAAATTGTCAGTGTTCTAAATACAGAAAAATATACTTTTGGCTCAAATCGAGAAAGCAAACTTTAGCTTTAAAACAATCTGGGAAACGGTTGACTTTGCGGGCGGCTATATCCCTAAAACTTTCCGCGATGGATTAGTTTAAAAAGCACGGTAAATTTTTTATTCCAAAGTTTTAAGCTCTTTGAGCTCAATAACACAATTTTTTCAAGTTCGAAAATTTGGTGGTTGTAAATATACTTTTTTGGAAATAATAAACTGCGATATCTTCCAATTGAATCAGTCGTTTTTTATGGGGCTTGCAACATTTGATGCCGTTTTTTTAATACCAAAAGATTATCTATCACCTACCAAACGATTAAACGTATAATTTTAAAGTTATGTTACAAAAGTACTTTTTTAGAATTTTTTAAAACTAAATATTTCTCGAACGATTTGACCGATTTTGATGCAGTTGACGGAATCGGTGCAGTTTTTTAAGCCTAAAAAGATTATCTGTGACTTGCTAAGTAATCCGGACAGAAATTTCGAAGTCATTAAAAAAAAAAATCACTCTTTTCCTAATTTTTCGATTACGAATTCTCTCCAACGAAAGAACCGACTTTTAATTTGGTTTGAGGTACTTGATTATGATTTTTAAGGGTAAGAGCTGATTTGTTTTTGTAAGCGATTGATAAACGAGTTTAAAAGATATTCCAAGATAACATTTTTTGAAAATTATATTTTTGAAATTTCTCGATATCTTGCAAGCTGCACTGATTTAATCTCACATGAAATTTAATGGCGATGAAATTTTTTCGAATGCCGTCAATTGGTCAAGCTATTTTAAAGATAGGTATAAGACGTTTACATACACATACATACATACGTAAATCGGACATTCTCGTAGAAATAGCAAGGATAGCTTCTCAGGACTTCAAAGGGCGGAAACCTAATGAAAACGTGATTCTAAAAAACTTTCCGATTTTTTTAAAATCATTGATTTTTATTGTGGAACGTTAAAAATCCCTCCAGTCTCCAAACTCATATTTTCCTACACCACACAAGTCTCCTCTTAATTTTCCGTTATTCCCTCTTCACACATATATTTTACAGTTCTTGTTCACTCGAATGAGTTGGCGTGTGCCATTCGTCATTGCTTCCTTCATCTCCACTGAGTTCTATCGCAACACCTCCCATTTTCCCTCTTTCTCATACACACTCGAGTAATTTCAATCTGAGGGTTATTTCTCCCCCGGGAACAAAAGTTAAGTATCATTATTACAAAAAAGGAAAAAAAAAACTTATCGAAAATTAAATTCTTCGCCGCACGAAATCAATATCAATAAAAAAATGTTCCTTTTTATGCATAAATTTTTCTGTTTCAAATAATAGAAAATAATACAAACCAGCTGACGATAATTAAATTTAATACATCCATATTATAAAAATAAATAATTCAAAAAAATTGAAAAATGGAGGGCTTATAATGCTTGTAGTAAATAAAAAATTTTTGGTGTACAATTATCGAGTTTCAACTATCCGACGGAAACAAGTTTTAAATTTGTAGTTTCTTCATTTTTTTTTTACAAATAAATTTAGTAAAAGTTTAGAAAATTAAAAAATGCACGTCTCAACGCTCATTTATCAAAAAAAAAAAAAAAAAAAAACTTAATATTAAAATAGAGATTGAATGTATAAAAAAAAAATAAGATAAAACTAAGATGATCGAAAGCCCCCGAGTGTAGCCAACTGTCGACAAATAGTTGAAATCGACCCCTTTCGATTTGGACAAATTTGGGTCAGAGGTTTTCTTTTATCATATAACGAAGTTCTGCCAAAGAAAAAAAAATAAAATTTTTTTCAAAAGATATGCAAATTGAAAATTTCGCAATTTTTTCAGTTTTTTAATTTTGTTTTTGTAAAATCTCGAACGCTATTATAGATACATGAATAGCCTTTTGTTTGTTTGAAAGAGAACACTTAGGGCTATTGAAAAAAAAAAATGTTTTGCAAAAAAAATTTCGAAAAATGCCAAATTTGTCAAATTTTGAATTTCTGAAAATCGTTAAGAATTAAGTTTGCAGTTAAAATTTTAGCTCAATTTTTTTTGTTTATTACCTTGTACTGATCTTAAAAGATCCTGAAACTTTTAGAAGGGTGGTTTTCTTTTTTTCAAAAATATGAATTTTTGAATTTCCAAAAAAAAATTTTTTTCTTTTTTTGCAACTTTCAATTAAGGTAAAGTTATCCAGATACGTTATATACAAGTCATATATATCAATATATATTATTTTATTGAATATTTTGGAGCATTAAAATTTTAAATTAAAGTATTGATTCGTTTTAATACAATAATCTAAGTCAAATTAGTGCGAATTAATCATTATAATTACAAAAAATTTTATTTTTTATTCTTCAAAAAATTAAATTATTTATGTAATAGCAATAAATTAAATTGCAAAAAAGATCTCATAAAAGCAATTTAAGCCGAGATATTTGCTTGACCTTGAGAGAGTGAGAGTAAAATGCTTCGCGTTTAGACGTGCAAAATTGCAGGACTAATCTTCATTGAATTCTTTGTTCAACCGCTCACAATTTATATTAGTTTCATTAACTAACAAAAGTATAAAAACAATATTTGCAAAGAGAGGTCGAAAAAAAATGTTTGATCGTACAGCACTCTCAAATGCTTCGCATAATAATCCGGCTAATAAAATAAAGAGGCAATGGTCTTGAAGTTTGAAAAGGGATTTAACATATAACGGACTCACGAATCTCCAAGACACCCGAGAAGCTGTACAATAGACGATCCAACGATGGCGTACGACATTCACCCAACTTGGGTAATTTATGCATCGCGTAGTCACTGCTATCGGCGACACGACTGAATTTAAACGCAAGTTTAAGCGTTTTGCCGCAGTTGTAATGCCAGCAGAGCCAGTAGTAGAGGTACATAAGTAGTCGAATGGATTGTTGAGGATTTGGTTAGACAGATGCGCTTGCTTTTGACGCGCAAAGTTGCTCAAATGTATATAAATTTGATTGAATTTTTTTTGTTTGACTTTTGAACTCAAAGTTGTATTTTAAGCTTTAAAAGCTACAAATCTTGCAATAGATAAATTTTTGAGCGTTTCAAACTTGAATGTAAAAGAAAGTGCCAGTGATAGTCTGCAGAGTGAAACATATTCAATATTTTCTAATTGTAACAACATTAAAAAAATTATTATGTTAATGACAATTTTGGAAATAAGCTTCTCAGAATTTTAGAACTATTTTTGGCTATAAAATCACTCATTTACAACGACATAATGATTTTTTTAGGACAACAGATTAATTCGGTGAAGAAAAAAAACTCCTTTTTACAACTTAAAAAAATTTTTAAGGAGATTGATGGAATTTTTTTTTTATTAGTATAATTATGCGATACTACAACATATTTTCCAATTATACTGTTTTTTTTTTTTTTTTTTTTTTTTTTTTTATTTCATTAGAATCGTTTTTATGCGTGGGCAATTGTAACACTCAGCAAATAACTGCACGCATAAAAATGATTTTGTTGAAATAACAAAAGACGGGATAAATGAAAAATATGTTGTGGTAACAAATGAGTATAGTTATAGCAACAAATCCATATTAGTTGCATTAACAAAATGTTACAAGTTGTACTAACAAAACAGTTTGTTCAATCACAAAATCAATTTATTTCACTAATAAAATCATTTTGTTGCTGTCACAAAATGACTTTGTTGCTGTAACAAAGTGATTTTATTACAGTAACAAAACTAATTTGTTGCCAAAATATTTTCCAAATCCTCAAAAGCTTATCATACAAAAATGATTGTGTATAATGATACTCAATGGGTTATTTCAACAAATTCTCATTGTTATTCTTTCAAATTCTCTTCATTACTACAACAAATTTTCTTTGTTACTCTAACAAATTTTCTTTATTACTTTAATAGAACAATTTTGCTGTTTCAACAAAAAAATTTGTTATACCAACTATAGGATTTTGTCGAATCAACTAAAAGATTTTGTCATACTAACAAAACTGTTTTGTTGTTATAACATATCAATAACTTGTTATATCCTAAATTTTGTTATTTTAACATATGATTTGTTATCCCTAGGTTAACAAATTCATTTGTTACCACAACATATCTTAGATTATCTTAACAAAATTTTTTTCTGCGTGTGATAATAAGATTAAAAATTGTAATTTTTCTATTATAACTTATTTAATGTAATAGTTTTTATGAAATCTCATAATTTTTTTAATGAAAATTTTATTTCTTATTATTATGATATGGAGCTCAAATAAACACTTCAATAAATACATTGAGAACTATGTATGATATCAATTTATGTTAAGGTACTCGCGGATAATAAGGATAAATTGTAATTTTTATCTTTGAGTGAGCGAAGAACATCAATTGTAACACGTGAAAATGCCACAATTGCATCACACAACTTAACCATCACGAACTGGGAAAAATCTTCTAAATTAAATACATGATAGTCTTGAAGTTAGTCAAAGGTCGAAACTCGCAAAAATCGGGCTACGATTCATTATTGGTTAAAATTTAGGCACTATTCAAATTTCTAGTTTTTTATAGAAAACGCAAGCAATAGTACGGAGTAGTATATTTTGAATATCTACTCCAGTCTGGATTCTGAAGCTTTAAAACATAACATCAAACATTTATCGCTCGTATTATAAAATATTGACGTCAGGATGTCAAGTCATAAATTCATGTTGTAACACAAAGTAAACATCTCACACAAAAATTTTAAATTCTAGGCAATAATAATAAAGACGAGCGCATAAACTTTTAACTACAGTCAGTCTCTAATAAAGCTGAAGCATATTTTATGTTCAGCGTTATAAATTTTCAGATTAAAAATATGTTATTTTATGATTATAAATGGAAATGTCGATCCCACCGAGTGACATTTTTTATCACTTTTTAATTATTATTTTTTTCTTTTATTTAGTTTTGTTTACTATTAACTATCTCAGAGAAAATGACAAAAAGTTCGATAAATCTGAATTTGCATGCCTAAGCGCTTCCGTCATATGTTAATTGAATCACGCATAAAAACGATTTTTAAGAATAACAAGAGACGAGACAACTAAAAAATATGTTGTAGTAACAAATTAGTAAATTTATAGCAACAAATTCATTAGTTTCTTTAACAAAATTAGTCAAGTTGTAACAAAAAACCAGTTTGTTACGTGACTAAATTAATCTGTTGTCCTAACAAGATGAATTTAGTCTTACTCAATAATGTTCTGAACTCACGTGATTTTTTTTTATGCAATAACTTAATCCAACTTTGGCTCAGCGATCCTACATAAAAAATTGAGTGATCTTCATGAGATATTCTGAGTGTATTAATGCCAACAATCTTGTGTAGTAATGGTGATGAGTGATGACAGTCATCCACTGGCAAGCGAATTGCTAGTACGAGCTTTTAAGCCATAAACAGGAGATAAAACAGATTAATAAAATAAAGAGCCATCCGTAAAGTGGAAGCAAAGTTATCGTCGAAATATGGAGCTATTATTGTTGTTATTGTCTGATTACTTTTTATGATTTTTCTTTGACTTTAAATAGGATGTATGCTCGGGATAAAATTTTTTCAATGAATTCATCCTAGCAGAAATTCAACTTATCAGTTCAGACATACTGACGAAAGTTCAATTTTTCTAGCAAACCTCTTGGAAAATCATCCAGCCAGTGATTATTCAGTCAAGTGGGTCTTGTGATGGATAGTCGATTTCAGTTACGTCACATTGGATTCTTTTTCTCAAGATTTCTTATTTCAATTTTTTTTTTTGTAGAAAACTTATAATTAGTATCACAAAGAGAAAGGAATTTTTGAAGATATAATTATTGCAGCACAGGGTGGCAAAATATATCATTTAAAAATTTAATGTTTTTAATTTGAAATAAAGTTAACAATTTTTATCATTTAAATTATTCTTTTTCTTCCAATTAATGATTTATTTTAGTTCAATATTTAATTTTTTAATAAATGTATCAGCTAAATTCTTTTTAACTTTTTTGAGAAAGATTCTATCTAAGTATCTTTTTTATTAATTTATTGAAAAATGCATTGAAAATATATTTTACTAATTATTTTCATTAAAAAAAATCCATATTAAGAATTTTTTACAACAAATTATCGTATGTTATATTCAAAAGTGTATGCTATCAGTGAGTGCAATGAAAATAAATAAATTAAAACTTGCACATCAACAATGTGTGCCCTTTAAATAAATTTTAACCTACCATGTTTTATTTTGTCTTTATCTCAAAAAATACCACCGAAAACTTAATAAAATAAATATTTCACAAATAAATCTTTGTAGCAAAATACTTACTCAATATTCATCGTAATTAGTTGTATTTTATCGTTATTATTTGTAACTAAATGTCATGATGAATAATTACCGGCACTCTATCGAGTTAAATGGCTTAACTGAAACCACGGAGTGTTCCAATCAATTATCACGTTCTTGTTTGACATTATGCTGCAGTACACACTACATAAAATATTTATTGATTGTGTTACTACCGTTGAACATGCTGCTGTGCATTATAATAATTCATGCATGATTATTAAAAAAACATCAGTTTAAATTAACTGTTGAGCTAAATCAGGGCTTGAAAAAAATAATTATAAAAATTTGTAACGTTGTTCAAAAAATAAACATTGAATAAGTATTCTTATGTATTAAAAAAATTGTTGGCTCTGAAAAGGACCGATTAGTTTTATTCGGGATCTTAGTCCCTCCAGAGCAGCCGAAAGTAATCATTATAATTTAAAATTGAGGGCAGACTTTTTTTTAGTGACAAGGATTTTCTTTTACAGTTTTTGTATTGAGGAAGTTTTTGTAAAATATCAAAGTTTGTGCCGTCAAATGTCTTCAGTCGTAAATAGTCGTCTACGGCATGAATCAAATCCACATCGTATGCCCGCCGGTTTTATAAACAGAGAATCATCTTTTCTACTTACTAGACTTTCGTCAGATGGCGGTAGTGTTGAAAATTTTTCGTTTGTGCTGTCGTGTTTTCGTCCGTTGTCTGCTTAATTTCGTCGTCGACATACTCACCTTAGACAATATAATCTTTTTTGTTATACAGTAGATAAATATGTCCACGTCGCACTTGTTGGTAAAATATTCGGCTCCGAAAAGAAATAAAAGATCGTCTATTGAAGGCGTCAAAAGAAAGCATTCGTCGTCACCCTTCGGGTCTAAGCGGATAGTAAAGTCAGTCACGTGGACAATGATTGATTTTTGTCTGTCCATTTTATTAAAAATTTTAAGTAAGTGAAAATATTGAAAATGGTTCAGTGACACGCGCCCGTTTAGTTTGGCAAATACTTTATAATTGAGGTTAATCCCGTAGAGTCCCATGCTTTCGATGAGTCATTGTCCGGTTCTAACCTTTCGTACACTTGGAGCTACCTGATTGGTCACTAAACAAAGGGAGGGAGTACTGCGCATGACAAGTACGTTGGAGGGAATTAAGGCTCAAAACTAAATCAGGTATATGAATATGACACTGCATTAAAATTTGAAGTGTAATTGGTTAATTTGTTCCTTTAGATTCATCTATCCTTTTTTTTTAGTTTATAAAAATGTAATGTTCAAAAGTCTTGCTTGTCTGGTGTACAAAGGAAAAATTTTGTTAAAAAAAATAACAAAGTTAAGTTATTTATAGTTTATAATACGTAAATTAGAATCTTTTTTGCACCGCCGTAACTTTGAACAGTAATTAATCATTTTTTTTTTTTTATGATTTACAAAGTAGTTATTTTAGCGCTTTATTAAGCTCGCATTTTATTGGTTATACGGTTGGTTGGTAGAACAAAGCAAGAGGAATAAAAAAATGAGGTATTAACGCAAAATATCGTTGAGAAGTTAAAGCTTTCGCGATGGGATTTTATTCAAGTAGTATGAGTAAAAAAAAACTTGTGGAGAGAAAAAGTCATAGTAAAAGAGTGAAATGAGGAATAAACTGAGTGTAAAAAAAATGTATATAGTGGTGTGGAATGAGTAAAGGTGGTAAACGATAGACTTGGTAAACGGGACGTTCGAGGAGTTTCCGGTTAGAAAGCCTCAGTAGAGTAAAAGTTGAAAGAGTGTACTGACCACTGGGATTTTTCTCGCTTCAAGTAATTTTGCTGAGCGTGCAAGAACTCCCATATACATCTACATTTACTGTTATTATATTTTTTTACGTCTTTTATTTATAAAGCTAGTATATATTTTACTTTTCAAAACATTCCGGTAAAAAGGTGTTTGAGAATAAATTTACGCTTATTTATGAAACGGTAAATGCCTGATCTTGGTAACATGAAATATTGCATTCGGTACTAATGAGTTTTTTTGTTTCATTTTCATTTTTTTTTCTTTTTCATAAATCAGTGACTGAATCCGTCACTTGTATTTGTTGAATTTGATAAAACTTTAATAAAGAAATAAAAAAATTGCATGATTTTCAGTTTGACGCTGCTCAGATTTTGGACTAGGAATTTCATTTTCTAGAACGTAACATAAGTGAGATGTTTTTCATCAGAGTGTTTGATTGTGTCAATTTTAGTTCTGACACCTAGGGATTAAGTTCGTCATACAGTGATATCATATCAGTTGCTAAAAAATGCATTCAGTAATTGTATTATGAATCAATGTCGTTTTGTAAAAAATTTTCTCTTTCTTAAAAGATTTTTCATAATGATTTTTTGAAGAAAATTTTTTTGTGAAAAATATTTTTTAAAAAAAATTTTTTGTGGAAAAAAATTTTTTGAAAGGATTTTTTTGAAAAAAGAAATAGAAACAATTTTTCTGGGGATTGCCTTAAGATGATTTTGATTTATTCAGTCTGTTCTAATCTTTATTCAGTCTGCTCAGTCTGTTGCTGTCTGTCTTGCAATTATTGTAATTTTATAACTGAAAATTGTTGACTAGTTTGTTTGAATTCGGCTCGTTTTTGAATTTGTGGGTAATATATTAGACAGTCCTTTGTTATATCGTCTGTTCTAGTAATATATTAGACAGTCCTTTGTTATATCGTCTGTTAAAAGGAATTTATAAAGAGATAAATTAAGTATAATAAAATTTGCAGTCTTGATCTGGTTATTAGTAAGTTAGAAAAAATGAATCCGCTCAGTGTTCTTCGTTTACCAGAATTAACTAACAAGTTATTAATGTCAATGGCCTTAATTACGGCGCATCGTAAACAAACTCTATCACTTATTAAACGATCGAATATTAAACAAGTTCAAAACGGTTATGAAATTCAAATTCCGAATTTTATTAAGACGTCAAAACGTGGCCATCATCAAGCTCTTCTTATTCTTTCTCGGTTTCCTGAAAATAAAAATTTACATAGTAAAAAATTTTGCGTTAAAAAATTTTGTGTTAAATATTTAACACTTTCATGTGTAAATTAAACATTTATTGGTTTAAATTAATCCAACAAAGTGTTAAATATTTAACCTAAAGATTTTTAACACAAAATTTTTTGATGCATGGACGCAAAATTTTTCACTGTGTATGTGTGCTTCAATGTTAGAAGCTTGCTTAAAAATTACATCTGATTTTTTAAACAATAACAGAATAAAAGCTTCAACTATTAAAACAAGACAACCATTTAGAGCAGCTTCATTTTTAACCATCTGCTCGAAGAATCTTTTGAAGTTGCTCTAAATGATTTTTCGAGCAGATGGTTAAAAATGTTTTTATTCAACTGTGGTATTTCAAGTGAATATACTCCTCACAGTATCAGACATGTTTCATTATCATCAGCTTTAGCACAGGGTTTTTGAAAAATTTTATAATAAACTGATTGTTTAAATTCGAGTATATTTGCTAAGAGTGTATTATTGTAAAACCAAAAAGATTTGTTGATTATTTATAAAAAAAAAAAAAAGAAAATTTTTGTTCAATTAAAAAATCCTTAATAAAAATAATTATATTTCTTCAAATGATACTCTGAACACCTATAATATGATCTCGAGAACGAAACATGAAATGTAATTATATGATCAAGCGAGCCTGCCGAAGGTGAGCCATACTCGATCGTAATTATATTGATTGTTTCGTTCGAAGAAATCACACCCCACCCTCTATTTGTTACTATTTAGAAATCATTCCCGGGCAAAAATAATTCTGATTCAAAATGAATTTTAGATTGAAATTCATATTTTGACACAAATATGAGTTAGTTTTGAGATTAATCCAAATTTTAAAATTGATTTGTAAATAGAAATTAGCACGAATGTAGAAATTTCGATCCTGCTTTAGAATTTTATTAAAGACAAGAATATTTTATAGATAAAATTTATCCTAAATATTTTCAAGTCTTTGTTAATATTCTAAAGCAGGATCGAAATTTCTATGATCAAAATCTCATCAAACAGATTTAATAGATCCGATTGAAAAAACGAATTAAGCTAAAAGATTAAGAGTTGTATTATTAAATCTATAATATTTGATTCATCTGGCAAATAATATCATCTTTATAATTTGAGAGTTAAAGATCATTTTCTGCTATCTAAAACTGTAATGATCACTCAGTATGAGCTTACTTCTTCAACTTTTTTGTTTCTATGTCCTATGAATGATAAGTTTCTGTCCTTTATTTTTGTCATAAGGGTAAGCTTCATAATTGGGTTCCTGCATTACTAAAATAGAACTAAACTTTTTATTGAATTGGGTAACTATTGAGAGCTCTTTCAATTCAGTCTTTCATTTATTCGCAGAAACCGGATACTCATGAAAGTATATTGCATACTCTGAGTATGGTTAACACATAGCATTCTCTCCATAATTGGATTGGAAATCAATCCGACGGCAATTCAGATTGTTTCGAGGACTTTAATATGACAGAAAGTTTCCGAACTCCAGGATTTTCTATTTTTTTGCGTTATCATGATCATCTGTAGTTTCCATTATATCAAATATCCCACTCACAGTTGATGGCTTCGATCCATCAAAATGGATATAAAATTTTCTTTTTATTGATTCCATAAGGGTTTACATGGGCTTAGGTGCTCTATAAAATCGGGGGTTTTTTTTTTTAACTTATTAAATGCTAGAACATGTCTAGAATATTGTCTTAAATGTTCAAATCGACCAGGGTAAGGATTTAGGAGATAGAACCTTGGAAAGTTTAGCTTTTAAGGCGAGTTTGCCTTTTTGCTAAATTTCTGGTGTTTAAAAAATATTTTATTTTTTTCTTTTATTGTTTGATAAAATATCAATTAAAAATTTTAGTCCATTAAGTTGTTGGCAAAAGATAAGTTATCATTTTCAATCAATAAAAAAATAACGATAAAAACATGTTTTGAAAATGTGCTTTAAAGCAATGCTTATCGCTAGATTCCAAAGCGAAGAATTTTTTGGTGAATTGGTTTGTTTTTTTAACATTCTAACACATTATAAATTTTATAGTTGTTTTATTATTTTTTATCAAACACATATCCAGTATCAAAAGTAATAACGACAAAAACTTATTAAGATAACTACCTACGATAATAAAAAAAAACTTATGTACAGAATTATGTCATTAAATTTATAATTAAACAACTGTCGATATTAAGTTCTAGCTTTGAAATTAAAAATTTTTTACAGTATACTATTATATAATTTGAAAATGGCTAATAAATGACTATTTACATTAATTTGATAATTGCTAACTAACTAATTTTCCACTTGATTGAGTATCTTATCCAGTTTGATTGGAAACACTTTTTGTACGATCGTTCATGCTTTTTTATACTCAGTCCCCTGAAAACAATCGAAAATCATAATTATAATAATAACAATAATAATTTCAAGTGTTATAAGTGTTACTTTAATGATTAAGAATCCGGGTCGAAAAAAAAATCTTAATTTTGACTTAGTTTGTCTTAATTTCCTTTGAAGCTGTCAGTTGGCCAATGATTTTACTTCAGATCTTGACTTTTTTTGACTAAAATTATTTGCCTTAAATTCAACTTACTTTTGCTTATATTTAACTTAAATTTAATGGGAGAGTAACAACGGAAATAAAATATTTGAAAGACGAAATAAATACAGATCGTTCAATCACTTCAATTATAAGACAGATGCCTTTAATGATGGCATTTAAGAAGTCTAATTTTAGAGTCTCAAAGAAACTACACAGTAAAAAATTTTTCGTCATTGCGTCAAAAAATTTTGAGTTCAAAATTTTTTTATTAAATATTTAACACTTTTATGTATAAATTTAACATTTATTGTATTTAATTGACACAAAAAAGTGTTAAATATTTAATATAAAGTTTTTTAACGCATTGACGCAAAATTTTTCAGTGTGCAGGAATTTTTTTATTAATACATGTTATTCTTGCAGCTATCTAGTGGTTGTATGTCTTCTGTTCATTTTAACATGTACAAACGTGAGCATTAATGATATAATATACATAAGATATAATAGAGTAATGGTAATTTTCACCGTAAACAAACACAAAATTGAATTTTTTCAAAAACCTTGCGAATAGGCCTTATTTTACTACGATAGGGTAATAAGGCCTGCGGGTTATACATACTGGAAATAGTTATACTATTCTTGATAAAATTGGTATTAGAGATCAATCATCACTTAAATTGAGCAACAATACCTTTTAAGATGTTGATAAAAATTAGAACAATGATTTTAAATTATTAAATATAAAATTATAAGAAATGTTTACCATTTACTCAAATCGTTTTTTAGGATTTCTTCTGCGCTACTTTAGCTTATGACGGATGATGAAATATCGAAGACAAGAAATGTTGTATCGGGACTCTATAAACTTGCAGCGACATTTCTGTGCTAGAAGCTTCTACTAGAAAAGTCACTTAATAATTGACAAAACTATTTTGGAATTAAATTTATTTTGACTTAAGGGGTTACATGGGTTTACTCCCGGAATAAAAAGCATATTTTCAAAGCATATTTTCATTTAATACTTAAAACTTGAATCTGGACGTTAGAAAAAACAAAAATTAAAAATTTGGATTTCAGGCAGAATTTTTGATAAAAATAATTTGGAAAGCGGTTGACTGCACCGGCTATCCCTAGACCTTCCCTCTAAGTTTGAATTTACAGCTCCTTAGAGTGTGTTTTTTGGTTAATATTTGAGCTTTTCAAGCTCAAAGAACCGTTTTTCACATTTTGAGCTATTCAAGCTCAGCTAGAATGCCTTTCTAGGATCTCAAAACGTGGAGATCCAATGAAAACTCGACTTTCAAAAATCGAACCGAAATCAATAACTTCCCTTTATTGGAAAATTTTCAATTTTCTTAGAAAAAAAAAAATCTTCTTAAATGACTATTCAACGTATCGTCAAATGACGTTTCCTTATAAAAATGATCCGATTTTCTGATTTAAGGATTCATTCGTTTCACTATTAAGCTTACGGAGAATAGCTCTGGTAAATATATGTAGTTTCGTCAAAATAGGCAACTGTTTTATTAAAGTAGTCGGTAGTGAAAAGCTTATTTCAAGAAAATTATGAAATTTTTTCAATGAAAGATAAATTTATTAATAATTCACCACCAAAACCTCTCCGTGTAAAAAATGCAATTTCGAAAATTAATTCCTCAAAAACGATGCGATGAATTGATCTGAAATTTTGATGGTAAATTATTAATATATTTTTCATATAACCTGCATTGAAAATGGGAGTTTCAATGCCTATTGAGGCAAGCAAAACTAGACAATTTCAGACCAATGCGACTGTTGCCAGGTAGGAATCAATCATTTTCTCCCCCTAGGATGAAATTGCAGCTTTATTTTCAATCTTATCAGGGTATCTTTTGTTTATTTCATACCTTTGTAATTGTCATTCTAACCGTTCATTGTACTGATATATTATAATTGTTTTACTAAGCATATAAATAAGAATGACAAGAGAAAACTATTAAATTTACAAATAATTTTTAGTAAAAAATAAACTATTACTTTCTTGAATTGTTGTTTTTAATTTTCTTAATAAGTTGTATAATAAAATAGTATTTTCGCTATTCTACTGAAACTATCTAGTTCTGGTTGGCACAGACATTGAAACTAGCATTTTTAATGCAACTTGTATGAAAAATATAATGTATGACGCGGGATGAAACACGATTTCAGACCTAGTGATGCCAGCCCTCGCTTTGCTCGGGCAGGCAACTTCACTCTGGTCTGAAATCGTTTTGTTTCATCCCTAGTCACACAATATGCTATATCTTACGATAAAAACAATTTCATAATTTTCTTGAAATATGCTTTTCACAACAGTACAACCTTGACATGAAGATCTGTATAGATGAGTCAACTAAATGTAACGCCTCAAATAATGATACAGATCTTCATTTTGATGATCCGCTGTATAAGGGATGTTAAAGGGGAAGTTAAAAAGTTCAAATTCGTACCACATTCTAATCTTTTAAAATGAGTTAGGATTCGAAAAAAAAAAAAAAAAAAAATTATTCTTCGTCCAAGTTCTTATCAACAATATTTTGAAGGCTCGATTTCTTAAAGCTCTCAAACCCATGTAACGCCTTAATAATGACTTTTTTGTTTTGAAAGAAGCTAACTTTAAAAGAAATCCAAGTAAAGTTGACTTAATTGTGACTTTTTTTGTCTTAAATTAAGCCAACGCTGTTACAAAATTAAGTGACATTGACCTTTTTCTATCTTAAATTTATCCAAGCTAAGCCAGAAAAAGTCTAAAGTAAATCATATGTTATGGAAATTTAACATCTACAAAAGAAAATACGCAAGTTTCAATTGAAAGAATTTTAACTTAAATTTCAAGTCAAAATTAAAATTTTTTAACATCCCGGAAAGGTACTAATAAAATGTGTAACTTACCATCATCCTCATTTACAATCATGGGCAATAGGACAATAATGTTTCAATTGAGCATGAATTTACACAACATTCGTCTGCAACACCAAGGGGTTTTATGAAATAATATCCACTGTTAGCTTCTGGAGTTTTTTGTACTAAATTTGGTTCAAATATCTCATAATTAGGTTCAGATAAAGGACATGCTGCGCTTAGATACGCTGATAATCTCCGGCCACAAATTCGAACATGATTAGATGAATTAACTGCTATCGTAACAACCACCGATACATTCACCATTAAAATTAACAAGATACAACATAAATTAAACATTTTTAGACGATTCATTGATAACTTCTAAGCTTCTTTTCACTATAAATTACAATTGGTTATTTTATATATTGTTCATACCGCTATACTTGAGAGTATCTACTGCAATAACTTTTTTAGAGCTCTCAGTACAATATTTCTAACGTAAAAATCTAACAAATCTTGCCACATGTCAATTTATCTATATTATTTGATAAATTCGCTCTTATCTAAATTACATTTAATGGCTCAATGAAATCTTTAGCAAAATCACTAACGATTACATTGTTAGAAGCTGTTTGAAGTGAAGACTGTGACTGCTTCAATTCATTTTAAAAAATTATATCTATTTAATTGTAAATCTCAAGATAAAATCTATTTTGATAGTTAAATTCTAAAATTAATAGCCGTTCATCATTAATCTAAAATGGACGTAAAATCCACTTTAATGATTTCGGTCTTTTGAAATTTTTTAGCCTTAGGCAATTATTAGCTAAAGGAACATATGTGTCAATAAAGTATTTATAGATTAATTACCCTCCTGATGGATCGATGAAATGATGGAAAAAGCCAAGTATTAGAAGTAAAACTTATTAATAAATCGATAAAAATAAACTCGTTGATAATTGTCGGTGCCCAATGAGTTGTTTTACTTAATGGCTTTCAAGTTAAGTAATATTTGGGTCGTTCCGGATTAAACTGTCTAATCTACAAAATTATATTATTTTACTAATTTGATTCTCACTTTTCACATTATATAAAAACTAAAATTTTTTTTAAAACATTATTTATTTTTTTTTTTTTCCAACATTTTCGTATCATTTATCTTATTTCTCGAGAATATTTATTTGTGTTTAAAACAACATATTAAAGCTCACGTTTTCTTCATTGATGAAAAAAATTCGGAAAAATTGAAAAAAGTTTTTTTAGTAAAAAAATTAATTAAGAAAACTTTGAATTTAAAGAAAATGCATTGCCATCTGTTGACAATCCATAAAACTATTTTGAAAGATTAAAGGAAGTGCCATCTATTAAGAGTCGGTTCAACTTACATGCACAGAAAAAAAATTGAAAAATTGACTTAACTGAAGAAAACAATTTTGAAAAATATTGAATTCATAATTTAACTAGAATAATCCTTAAGGGTAATGTCGAGTTCGTCGAAAGAAAAAAAAGGCGATTTTTGGGAATTTCTCGTGAACTTGCTATGAAAGTTATGTTTTTAAAAGTTAGTAGGGGTGATAATTGAAGTTTTCGTTGATGAAAATGAAAATTTTTCTATTTTTTCACAAAAAATTCGTACTTTAATGAAACGCTATAATTTGGAAACAGGTCGGCTCGTACACGATATCTTGGCAACAGCTTATGTGAAACAGAAAAAAATTGAAAAATTGTTTTTGCTTTCACTGTTATATTTGTAAAAAAAAAAAAATAATAAAATATCGCGTTTTATTATAAAGCTAGTTTTTTGACAGTCACTATAACTATATATGAAGATAACAACGGTTGTATTAGTATTGCAAATAATCCTTCGAGTCATAAGAGATCGAAGAATATTAAGTATCATTACTCTCGTGATAAAGTAGAAAAAAGACTAATCAAATTAATTTATATGCCTACAGATCAACAAATAGCTGATGCACTCACAAAGTCTTTGCCTGGAGTAAAATTTGTGGAGTTCAAAACACAAATGGACTTAAAATAGTTTTTAAGAACTTTGTATAATATAATTTGTAAATAGTTTGGTTAAGGTTTTCCCATAAGATGGGTTTTCCCTTAATCCATAAGCAACAAATGTTGGATCTATTAGAATTAAATGAAGTCGATTAGATCATGTTGAGAAAAGAGTCGTTACATTTTGTTATTAAGTAAGATAATCATTTATTAAAAATATTCTTAAGGGATTTATTTTTGAGGGGGCGTATTGGATTCTCTGAACAAAAATAAATCCAAGTTATAAGCTTTTAGTTTTATATTTTAGATATTTTGTTCTTAGAAATATTTATTCTAGAAAAATAACGTATTTTCTTTTATTAGTTTTTAAATGTAAATAACACATTTAAAGCGTATTTGTGCAGCTAGAATAAGAAAGCCAGTATAGGCTTGATTTTATGACCTTAGGTACTTGAGTCGTACAAAGGACTCCTTATTTTTCACTATACAGTACAACCAAATATTACGTTCTTAGTTAAGAAGAAAAACATGTGTTTTTCTAAGAACAATACAGAGGGTTAGACCTCACAATAAAATAGTTTTTGACATTATAGTTAGTCTGCGACTAAACTCTGTCAAGTAACGACACTTTTCTCGATACGATTCCTTTTTATGAAATAAAGATTCTATTTGAATCACTCTATGTGGATAATAATCTTGTCTTTTGACTTTATTTATTATTAATCCTATCCATAACTTCCTACAGAAAACTTTATTCTTATAGTTAAAAAACTTTCGTATCCTAATCATAAGAATACCAATTTTTGAACTATTAGGAAAAATTTTCTAGGTAGAGAAAAACTTTTTTTTTCAGTATATTTTGTGAGTGATTATGTGCAGAATATATGATTAAAATTTTAGAAGGATCAGCCGACGGGTTCCGGAGAAATCGTGTTGGTCGTCCGTAAAAACGTAGTTTTGAGAAAAACGCGTTGTAAGTTTCTTTAAATAAAAAATCCTACCGAAATTTGATCGGTGAGCTTTCGCTCAAAGCAGTTAAAATATCCCCGGGAATTCTTAGATATATGTAGTTTTGAAAAATGTAAAAAAAATCTAGTTTTCGAAAGTGACCAACTATACTACACTCTTAAACTGAAAATTTTTTCGTGGCATGAGTAAATAGATTATACGGGCTGAAAGGTGCGTTGTTTGAGTATTTTCCTTCTTTTCTCGCAGCACTGCATTGATTTCTCTACATATTAAAAGTTGAAAAAAAAAAAACTTAGCGGAAATGGCTTTGAATTTTTACAATATCGACGAAAATAATAAGCAATCTAAAAATGTAATACTCGATATACGTTTTTTATTAAGTTCAAATTGAGATTGAAAGAGAGTGTATTCCCTCGAGTACATGAAAATACGCTCAGAAAATCTATTTTTTAGTGACGATAAATTTTAGGGAATTCCCTCGATAGGAACTGACTGATACATTGCTTTTTTCATAAGCTTGAAAGAAAAAAAATAAAAACATGTCGCTGCATTTGAACTGAAGCATAATATTCATTTTTATTCCATCCAGACTATGGATTTTTGTAATTAAATATTAATTAAATAAATTTGATAACTTTTTACAACTTATTTTTAGCTCGGAAAAAGCTCTTAGTTCTTTCCTCTATAATTTTTGCACGTGAGTAGAAAAGTATTTTATTGCTTGCGATACCAAGTACGAGAAAAACTGCAAGTTGGTCGTACGTTAAGTGACTCATAATTAGGGGTAATGAGGTGATAATTAAAGATAAAATAATTGCTCTGTCAACCCAACTTTGTACAAAGGGAGATTTTATTATTATTATCTTATTATTTTAATTATCATTTTTATTGTCATGAACTTACATTTTTTGAAAAGCTAATTTGCTTGTTAAATTACACTTCAAATTTTAATACAGTGTCATATTCATATACCTGATTTAGTTTTGAGCCTTAATTCCCTCCAACGTACTTGTCATGCGCAGTGCTCTCTCCCTTTGTTTAGTGACCAATCAGGTAGCTCCAAGTGTACGAAAGGTTAGAACCGGACAATGACTCATTGAAAGCATGGGACTATACGGGATTAACCTCAATTATAAAGTATCTGCCAAACTAAACGGGCGCGTGTCACTGAACCATTTTCAATATTTTCACTTACTTAAAATTTTTAATAAAATGGACAGACAAAAATCAATCATTGGCCACGTGACTGACTTTACTATCCGCTTAGACCCGAAGGGTGACGACGAATGCCTTCTTTCGACGCCTTCAATAGACGATCTCTTATTTCTTTTCGGAGCCGAATATTTTACCAACAAATGCGACGTGGACATCTTTATCTATAACAAAAAAGATTATATTGTCTAAGATGAGTATGTCGACGACGAAATTAAGCAGACAACGGACGGAAACAACGACAACACAGACGAAAAATTTTCAATACTACCGCCATCTAACGAAAGTCTCGTAAATAGAGAAGATGATTCCCTGTTTATAAAACCAGCGGACATACGATGTGGATTTGATTCATGCCGTAGATGACTATTCATGACTGAAGACATTTGACGGCACATACTTTGGCATTTTAGAAAAACTTTCTCAATGCAAAAACTGTAAAAGAAAACCATTGTCACTAAAAAAAAGTATGCCCTTAATTTTAAATTATAATGATTACTTTCGGCTGCTCTAGAGGGACTAAAATCCAGAGTAAAACTAATCGGTCCTTTTCAGAGCCAACAACTTTTTCAATACGTAAGAAAACTCATTCAATGTTTATCTTTCATTCATTGTTACAAATTTTTATAATCAACATCATTCATTTCGGATGCAAAAAAAATTTTTTTTTCTTTTTATAGAAATTATTATGATTCAATTATTATTAATAATCGGGTAAACTTTTGTTATGATAAAGGATTGATTAAAATTTTCAAAAAACATTCATTCCGTCCTAGCTTCGAGTAATTATTTTACGACACACAAATGAGTAAAAGTAATTGCTGTAGTATACAATAAAGATATAATATTCCATTTTATTTTCGCCGTAACTTATACAATATTTTTTTTTCGTAATACTAACTTTAATCTCTGACATTATCTTAATGAAATCACTATTTATGCTTGTCATTTAGAGTAATTAAATTTTAAATAAAAATTAATGTGAACTCACGGTAGGGTTGGACTTTGTAGGCAAAGAGGAAAACGGACAATTATTTTACTGAATTAAAATATTCAAAAAGTTTTCGCTAAACTGTTGATATTTTTATATAAATTTGCGTTTCATTCCATAAGTCATTTTCTATAGACATTTGATTTAATTTAATGTTATTTATGTAATTTTTTTAATATTTTAAAGTGCCCTTCCGATTGCCTACTCCTACGTACCCTATTTTTCATGCATAAATTTAAATATCGTTAGCTTCACCAATTGATCATTTTGCGTATATCTCTAAGTGATCACTTTGTTTTCGAACTGCATTATTTACTTTCCTAAGTAAGTAACCGAGATACTAGTGGCATCTCGAAGTGGATACAAGAATAATTCATCCAACTCACGTTATATACTCCTTGCTCTTAAGGTATTATCTTCAAGTACAGTTTTTTATCATTTTTCAGTTAAGAATATTTTGACATCATCGATTAAAATTTATCAATAGATCTCTTGTTTAATCAAAAAATGATTTAAAATAATAAATATTTTTTTGGTATCAAATTAAATCTTTTTGTAGAAATTTTGAGTTATTTTTTGTTAAGGTTGAGATTAAAAAATGGTTTCAATAAGGACAAAGCAAGGTAGCTAAAAATTTGGTGTAAAGTTTTCTTTTATTGCTTTTGAAATAAAAACGAAAATTATTCTGTAAAATTTTAAATTTTCGAAATGTTTTTTTGAATTTGGAAAAAATTTTTTTTTTAATTTTGCTGATGAAAAAAAAATTTTTCACGTATATTTGCAAACACGATTAAAAGAGGATGTCGACGGTCATTTAAAATAATCAAAAAAATTTTTTTTCAAAAATTCAATATGAATTATTTTAAATAAAAAAAAAAAAATTTTGCGTATTACTAATTGGATGAAAAATTGAATTTATGACTATTTTAAAAATTCAAAAAAAAATTTTGTTTTTAATTTATACAACTTTTTTTTTGTTTGTTAAAAAATCGATGGTATGATTACTTTGCACTATTTGAAATTTTCAAAAAAAAATTGAAATGAATTCAAAAGTCGTTTCTCAGTGTGAAGAATTAAAAAAAAATGGTACCATAAAAAAAAACTAAAGTCAGTGTCAAATCAAAAAAAAATTTTTTTTCAAATAATTAGCAAAATTGCATATGCATATACAATTCGGCCATGGCTAAATATTATAAATTTCACTAAAGAACATTTAAACTAACATACTATTTAACCTTTCACAAAAACAAATTTCTAATCTATAAATTTATCATACCGAAAGAACACTTAAAAATATTCAAAAATAGTAAAATAAATGTTTTGTGACAGACCTACTAAAAAATATATCTATTTCTCTCAACAATGTATTTATATATATTTATTTGTATATACAGTAGCATAAACACGTGTGGTTTCTTCTTACATCGTTTTAAAGTAAGTCGAACATTAAAATAACTTAACGGGGTATGAGGAAAGGGGACATCTAATAATAAAGTCTCCAACAAACTCGAGCGACTCTCTGGTATCTTTGTCGTGACTTCAGTATAAACCATCGTACATTGAAAAAGTTATCGAGAATTTAAAAGCTACTCATTCGGTATTTTAATTACAAAACAGCCGTGCGGTTACTGATCAACCTAGCCAAGTGATTAATTAAACCCATCCTAACGTAATCAATAAATAACAAAAAAAAGCTAAAGTTCCAATAAAAAATCAAGAATCAAAGTGTGAAAAAAGTTATTCTATATAAAGATCAATCTAAAAAGGATAAAACAGTTGCCGGTGGATGATGGTGGGGTTGTCCAAGCAAAGCACGAACAAAGAATAGCAAGAGAATGGTAGAACACAGTGGATCCGGTTGTGAGGAAGCACAAAGTCCTAAAAGACAAGATGTCATCAACAATAATTCACCTAAACCAAATCATTACAGCCATGAAACAATAAAAAACACAAATCGTTTTTCACTGTTCAAGTGGTTCAAGCCTAAAGCCAGTGAAAAGCTAGAACCACAGAATTTAAGTGCGTGTTCTAGTACCTCAAGTGTTGACACGCTTTACAGTACTACAACAGTAAGGAGTTTTGCATTCCATTCAGGAAAAATCCAAAAAAATGACGAAATAGTGACACTTGATCTTCTGAAGCACAACCAGGACCTAGGACCTTTTGGTTCTGGTGCAGCTAAGATAATCCACAAGAATGACACTCCAGACTCGCTAGATGTCACCAGGACATTGCCAGCTCACGTTTTGTCACAAAAACGCGACATAACGACCCGTTACTCCTTGCAGAATTGCTCAACGAATTTCGGCTCCTGCGACAATCTGACCCGGCTGAACTCAGCGGGGACCAATTCTAATGGAAAGTTCGAACAAAGACGTCTGCATGTGAGGGGCAAGAGACGCGCACCTCAGCCACCTAGACCTATAAGTGTTTGTGAAAGTGTCAGTAGTGTCGAAAGACGCAAACGTCAGGCTCCAAAGCCGCCCGGCTGGAATCAGAACCATAATATGAACAAAGGAATCCATTCAGAAAAGGTTCATTCGAACACTAAGCTTGATATGATGAACCAAAAGCAGGAAACTAGCACAAAGTATCAGCAAAATCCGATCAGCAATGATACGTTGGTGCTCCGTGGTGGTGTTTTGGTACCGAAGATTGATAGTCCGTTGAAAAAAGCAAATAGTCCGGTGAAAATTAGTGCTACTCCGCGACCTTGGTATAAGAGAAGTGTTTTTGAAAACAGCAAGAAGATTGATAAGGAATGTGGTGAAGAAAATGATGTTCTAGCGACAAAAGTTAACTTCTTTCGGGAAAAAAGTGACGTAAAAGATGACAAGCGGAACGCTAAGAGAAAGTCGGGTTTATGTATTTTGACGAATATCAGTGAGCTGGACAAAGAAGCTGCGGCTATTGTTCAAGAAGAGCAGGCTAAGACTCGTGTTGCAATGAGAGAACAGCACAATTCGTCGGTTAAGATTGAAGATATCGATAAGTACAATGACAATCAAGAGGAAGTTGTTCAAGACATTGTGACATCGTCTATCGAAAGTTCTCCAAAACGGGGAACACGTGCGTTGATTTCCAAGTTCAATGCTATCGGTAATATAACTAAAGTGACCGTGAATTCGAATTTCTTTAACAAGAACATGTCGCCGAAGTTAGAACGTCAATGGAACCCTGGAACATCATCGAGTAAAGAGCGGGTTGGAGAAACTGCTGATTTGTCAAGGTACTTTCCGGGAAATTCTAACAAAAGTCCTCGAAGTGCCATCAACGCTTCAAGGTCGTCATTTCTACAGAGTACCTTGACAGGTAGTACTGTTGATGAAAGTGATAAGAGGGTGATAGAACCTCAGAAGATAATCAATGACGTGACGAATCGGCTGACCGCATTGCAAAGTATCGTTTCAACAGGTTCGAAGGACAGTGAAGTGAAAATCAATAGCCCGATTGTATATCGCCGGGACAAAACGGTTCTGGATGAGCAGATAATTGAGTACAAAAAATCCCCGAGGGTCTACCGGGCTCAGGACAAGAGTAACAAGGATATTCAGAAGGAGTTTACTGATTTGTTTAAAGAAATCGACCGTCAATTGAATTTTGATTTGAAGAATGAAGAACCGAAAATAAAATCTAATTCATCAGCGGAAAAAGTGAGCAGAGTTTTAGATATTTTGGTTGAAAAGGAGGGAATTAAAAATAAAACAGATGGTGATATAAAGAAGTTTGATAAAAATAGCAAAGCTACGGGTGTTAGTGATGACAAAGTGACTGCTGATTTGAAAGAGATGCTTAAAGAGATGAAGCATTCGTTACCTAAACGGTCTAAAGCAAACAAGCGGAGCCGAGAATCGTTGAAAGAATCTATGAAAAGTTCTGAGACGGGTAATTTATGCGAGTCTGTTGTTATTTCTAGTCCGCCTGTGATCCATGTGGCTCCGACGACATCATCAATAGCTTCGTCGTTTGCGGTAAAAGATAACAAGTATCGCGAAGCTGATAAAAGTAAAGTATCATCAGCAGTTCAGACTTCTGGGAACTTGAGAAAGGTGCTGAACAATCCTACATCATTTGCGGGGCCATCGACTTCTCAACAATGGAAGGATGATGTCATCTATCGGACCAGTGGCAGGTCTGCTAAAAAGGGACTTGTCAAAAACACTTTTCAGCTCATGCGTCCAAGAGAATTCGCAGCCATCGAAGCTATCAAGACAATGAAGATCACTAATCACCCCAATGATGATGATAATGATAACAATACGTATGCTAATGTGATGGAACAATCACTTTACGCCAATGCGCTGGTGCTCCCGTCCAGAAATCATCAGATCATATCTAATAATAGAGTTGTTATTAATGATAATGAAGATGATTTGAGAAAGAAAAAGCACAAAATTCTAGTACCTGATGCTAAGAGTGATGATAATAAATATCCAGTGGAATTTATAAAAGCCTCTGGTGAGTTCGTTGTACGTTTTTAAAGTGATTCACAGTCTTGGGCTATTTATAGTATTTATGAATAAGTTTCTTGAGCTTTTTCGACGTTGCTAGTCGTATTTTTTGTTACGGATTGAAGTTGATACTGCGTATGTTTGGGCGTCAAATATTTTAAAATTCAAGCGTAATTGTATTTATTTTCACAGAGATGGTAGTGTTTATCTATTTACTATTTTGCATGCCGCCAGCGTGACCGCAAGCAGTTGTTTTAATCTCGACTTAAAATTTTACGAGATTTCTCACAAAAATACTCGTCATAATTGCTTTCAGTCTTCAACAATAGACAAACGAATATACAAACATGTAGATAATTTATCTGTGATTTTTTTAGCGTAATCTACATTTAATTTATTAATGAACAAAACGCTATATTCTGAAGAAACAGCCGTCGATGATTGAATTGTCGAAAATCATTTTTAATCGGCCGCATTTTTTTTTAAAGTTCATAATTATTTTAGCTTTATTAAAAATGCCTATTTAAGTCCTTCGCATTTTACTTCAATAAATAAATCTTAAAATTGACATTGTAGCCCGAATAACATAAATTATTAAAGTGGTGGTTGATGTCCTTTTTCATACGGCGAGTATTCTTACTCACTTCTCTCTCTAATCGATGAAAATGAATAACTACAGTATATCAAGTTCGTAGCGCTCGAGTTAGAAGTCCCAAATTTAATGTCAATTTTTTTGTTTCTTTTATTTTTTAAAGTTAATTATGGTTATTTTTTTTTACTATAATAAATTTTATATTATTCACTATTTTTCTAGTAAATGATAATTAAAAATCAAAAATAAAAAAACATCGATCAGATTAAAACTGCACTCCTATTTTTTATTAATAAGAATTGATAAAAATGATCAATTTTCTTTTTATTAATTTTTCATGATATTTAATTGTTTAGAAAATATTTTTCAATTATACAGGATAATTTCCTCTTTTTTGAAAAAATTTGAGTTTTTCAATGACACTACCATCTGCATTCAAATTTACCAATTTTTTTCAACGTGATTCTATAAGAGTTATTACAAGAAAGAAGCTATGTTGAAAATTGTTTGTTTTTTTGTAAAGATGAAAAAAATTGGAATCCGAAAAACACAATTTTCGAAATTTTAAAAAAATTTGAATGTTTTCTATAAAAAAATTTAAACTGATACTGATCAAACGATTAAATTTTTTTTCGAAATTTTAATAAAAAATAAATGTAGTCTTCTAAATAATTTTTTTTTTAATTTAAAAAAAATAGTATTATGACATGTCTCATATAATAGTTAATAAATTATAGTTTAAAAAAACTAAAAAACACCCTTTTTATAGAAAACCAAACTAAAAAATAAAAAATAATTTTTAATAAATTTGAATTGAAAATAGTGTAAAAAATTTTAATAAATATAAATTTATGATAGTGTAAATAAAAAAAAATTTTTTGATTGTAAAAAAAGCGTGAGGTGCATGGTGTCAATAGTTATAAATATTTAATTGACAAATATGAGAAGAAGGATTATCATTTCGATAATATCTTAATCCCCCCCCTTAAAAAGCACCCCACGCTTTTTTCTTTAAATAAAACATTTTTTACTCATTGACACTGTTATTAATTTGTATTGATTAAAATTTTTTACACTATTTTTAATTCAAATTTATTGAAATTTATTTTCTATTTTTTAGTTTAGTTTTCTATAAAAAGCGTGTTTTTTAGTTTTTTTAAACTATTATTTAGCTTTTACTTTTTAATTTGGTTTATCTATAAAAATGTGTTTTTGTAGTTTTCTTAAACTATTATTTGTTTTTTTGAATTAAAATTCTCTTTGGTACTCGAAAATATTTTAATATTAGATAAATTGGTTAAAGATAATGATTAGAAATTAATTTTAACATCAATTCCTGTGGGAGTTAGGCAGTAATTGGCGATATAATTAATAAAAGAGTTATATAAATTATATTCGGCGTTTATTGGAAAAGATAAAGTATTTGAGAATTACACGAGGTGTATATATTGACGACTGATTTGCGAATTATAGAAGTATATAGAGAAAAAGAAAAATGCATGCGTGTATATCGGCGCAACTAGCATGCGCTATGGATCGACGACTAGTGTAGTGTGAGTAGTGTGCGTGTGAGTATTACTATCTCCAACACTCTCCCTTAATACGAGCACGTGCGCTGTATTACTCCGTTTCACTCATTCCCAGTGCTTTAGCGATATCGGTATATCTCTCTCTGGTTAGTGGTTTCGTCAAAATGTCGGCAATCATCCTCTCTGTCGGCATGTGCGCCAGTTTTATTGTCTGACTCTGGACTGCTTCTCTGACGAAGTTGAATTTGATCCTGACGTGTTTGGTCCTATCGTGGAATTTCGTCGCCGTTGTCAATTTAATTGCGACCTGGTTATCGCAATAAATTTGTCCCTCTGAGAAATTTGGGATCCCCAGTTCGTAGATGAGCCCTCTCAGATACATTGACTCTTTAGTGGCTTCTGTAAGGGCCTGATACTCAGCCTCCGTCGTCGACAGTGCCACTGTCCTCTGTTTTCTGGATTTCCAGCTAATTGCAGCTCCTCCCAGGACGAATGCGTACCCTGTGTACGACTTTGAATCGGTGGGGTCATTTCCCCAGTCGGCGTCGGTGAATCCTATAATTTTTCCAATTGGTTTTCGATATACAAGTCCCAATTTCGACGTTCCTTTTAGGTATCTAAGTACCCTCTTCGCAGCTCCCCAATGCTCTTCATTCGGATGCTCGTTAAACTGGCTCAGCACGCTTACACTGTGCGCAATGTCTGGTCTCGTCGCTACTGATAGATACATGAGCGATCCGACTAGCTCTCGGTATTGCGGGTTTGTCGTCCGCTTTTCGACGTCTTTCGTGGCTCTCAACTTCGACGTTGGGCTCGCTGGCGTGCTCTGAGAATTACATTCGGTTATGTTGAATTTCTTCAATAAATTCTCGACGTTTTTTCCTTGACTCAGGCTTACCTTGCCTGCCTCTTGTTTAATTTCAATTCCCAGGCAGTATTTAGCTTCTCCGAGGTCCTTGATTCCGAACTCTTTGTTGAGGCCTCGCTTTAGATCTGTGATCCAATTTTCGTCGTTCGACGTAGCCAGGATGTCGTCTACATAGACTGCGACCAGTATTATTTTTCCATCTTGTCTGTATTGGAATAGACATGGATCTGATATTGTTGGCTCCAATCCCAACTTTTGAAGTGCGGCTTTCAGGCGTTCGTACCACTTCTTTCCTGATTGTTTCAGTCCATAAATTGCTTTGCGCAATCGGCAAACTTGGTCGCCTTCTGCGAAGTTCTCGAGCATCTTCGTTGCCATTGGAAGTAATGGTAAATCTCTTCTCTCATTACGTACAATATACTCCAGAGTTTCTTTCAACGTCGTCGGTGCTTCCATGTATAGCTCCTCGTCGATTACTCCATGTAAGTACGCCGTTATTACGTCCATTTGATGTAATTTTGTTCCCATCTCCGTCGACAATGCTGCAAGCAATCTGATGGTGTCCAGTCTTGCCACTGGAGCAAACGTTTCGTCGAAGTCGAATCCAGGTCTTTGGGTAAATCCCCTGGCTACGATTCGCGCCTTTCTACGCGTGATTTCTCCTTCTGCGTTTGTTTTGTTTTTCAGGATTACCTTTGAGCCGATGACTCTCCCACGCTCTGGTCGTTTTACTAGCTCCCAGGTTCCGTGTTGTAGGTGTGAACGCACCTCATCAGCGATTGCACGCTTCCATTCGTGTGCATATTCACCTTTCGTCGCTTCTTCTCGCTCAATGTCCGCCATATGAGCCATTTCTTCGATGAATTTGTTCTCTATCGGTTCATCTTCATCTTCCAGGTCTTCGACGTCGTTCGTCGATGTTCCAGCTTCACTAGCACCTATTTCACTACGTGCTCGCTTGTCAATCTGCACTAGTGATGTATCGAGCGGTCTTTTTTCGCCTCGATTTTCTTCGCTCGCTTGGAGAAATACGTCGTCGGGTTTGTCTGCTTCTTCTTGCTCCATCGGTTCGTCTACGTCCTATTCGTGACTGGATGCATTACTTGAAGCAACACTTGACATGCTCACGTATCGGTAGAGCTTCTTCGGTCTCCCGGGTTTCCCTGACTTTTGTTTTGCGGGTCTTCCCGGTGCACGTTTCGGTAGTGCCATCTCTGGCTCTTGGGGGGTTCTTTCGTTCCTGGTCTCTCTCCCTGGCTCAGGAGCGTCTTCTCCTGGGTGCATATAGTCGAGATCCATCTGTGCGACGTTTCGTGATCTCAATATGGGTTCCTCAATAATCGACACGTCCCTGGTGTATTCAATTTTTCCCGTATCACTTCGTCGTATTTTATATGCTTTCGCCGTTTCCGAATATCCGACGAGTCTTTCTTTTACGGACTTTTCGTCGAGTTTTCCTCGACCTGGGCCTTTCTTGAGGACAAATGCTTTTGCACCAAATACACGTAGATGTCTCAAGTCTGGCTTATTTCCATGCCATAACTCGTATGGAGTTTTTCCATCGTGGCTTCTGCTGGGACATCGGTTCCTCAGGTAATTCGCAGTATTTACTGCCTCTGCCCAGTACATCTCCAGTAGTCCTGACTGGATTAACAAACATCTGGTCATGTCTACGACTGTTCTGTTCATGCGTTCGGCTACGCCATTTTGTTGTGGCGTGTACGGCACTGTGAGTCGCCTCTGGATACCTTCGCGTTGCAAAAAGTCGTCGAATTGTTTGTTGCAATATTCTCTGCCGTTGTCCGATTGTAAGGCTTTGATTTTCATGCCTGCTTGTTTTTCTGCGAAGCTTTTATATGATTTAAAAGCTTCAAGGACCGCATCCTTGCTCTTCAGAAAGTGTATTACACACCAGCCACTATAATCGTCAATGAAGGTCACGAAGTATCGGTTGCCTCCTTCTGACCTTGTTCTCGACGGTTGACACAAGTCAGTGTGTACAATCTCGAGCAGCTTGTTGCTCCTTTCTGTCCTGGGTTTGAAAGGCTTCGTCGTCAACTTTCCTCGTTGACAGATCTCACACGGCTGTCCGCCTCCTTTTACCGGCTTTAAACCCGTCGCGCGACCGTTCGACAAATCCACTACGGCGTCCATGTGCAAATGACCAAGTCTAGCATGCCACAGGCTTGCTTCCGACGTGCACAACTCTTCCGTCGCTGCGTTGACCTGCTCTCTAGCTTCCCTCAGGTAGTATAGATCTCCAACTCGATCTGCTATCATCTTGACGTTGCC